>CAOJBK013499702.1:0-19223 GCA_948294925.1 Codiaeum variegatum
GTGGGAAACTCAAGTCTGAAGGCGCCGCCGCCAACTCCGCCATTTGACAAAAAAAAGTCAGAATTAAGCCTATTGAGACAGATACTAAGGTGAAAACCGCAACAACTCAGCCTAAGAAGGTATCTTTCAAGGATAAATTGATGGAGAATATGAGATTTGATCATGAAAATGTAACAGATACATAAGAGGATGTGGAGACTGATACTAAATCTTTAGCTAGTATGGATTTGAAGGACAATGATGAAAATAAGAATCCTAATTTGGAGAATAATGAATCAACTTAATCTAATCCCAAACAGGTTGCTTTCGATGCGTGGAAATTATGGTACAATGATGGAATTATTGTGGATTCTAAGGCGAGGATTCCGTCAATCACCTTTAGATGAGGCGAAAGATCACCTTTCCAAACCATGGAAAACCTCAGTGGTGGTGCGAATGGTTGGGAGACTGATTGGATTTAAGGCCTTAAACAGTCGTATCCAATCGCTGTGGAATCCCAATGGGAAATATAAGATCATCAATCTAGAGAATGACTATTTTATAGTCAAGTTTAAACTAAAATCGGATTATCACCATGTATGGCTTAATGGTCCATGGATCATAATGGTCACTACCTCCATGCCCAACCTTAGGATCCAAAGTTTGATACTAGTAATATTATGCCGTCCTCTATGATTGCTTGGGTAAGATTCCCTGGTATGCCTCTTCAGTTCTACTATAAGCGAGTCTTGAGCGCTATTGCTCGATTGATTGGTAAGCTTATCAAGGTGGATTATAATATGGAGGATAATAATAGAGGTAAATTTGCAAGATTAGCAATTAAGATTGATATGTCTCAACCCTTTGTTTCTAAATTCATGATTGATGAAAGAGTTCATCATGTTGAGTATGAAAATTTATCAGAAATATGTTATCTATGCAGTTGTATGGGCACATATAACCTATCTATCCTAAGAGGCAGCAAGCTGATAATAGAACAAATATTGATGTTGTTAATGGGAACCATGATACAACTGTGAATTCCAACAAGATTGAGAAAGTTCCAAACAAAGCTCATGATATTGCTAACAAGGATTTTGGGGAGTGGATGCATGCCCCGGTTAAATCAGACATCCTCCTAAAAAAAAGATAGAGAGTTAGCAAATGGGAGGAATGGAAAATTGAGAAAAAAACTCCAAAGAATGCCAATTGTTTTGAATCTCTGGCAAATGAGGCACAGGAGAGTGAAGAGGAATTTGCACTAGAAATAATTGATCAAGTGGTTGCTATGGAGAATAATATCAATACTGGGATGGAGGAAAATAATTAGAGGTAGTGACAGAAGGTAACTGTTAAGACATAAATCCCACATCGAAAGATTATAAAACTACACTTAGAATCATAAATCGAAAGATTACAAACCTATACTTGGGCATATAATGCTTAGAACATCATGCCTAATTGGTTAGTTCTACCATTTTAGCCATGCATGAGCCTAAACATTATTACCCATCCATAAATTCTCACATGGTATCAGAGCCAAAGCGATCCTTATGCCCTTCTCCTCTTCAATAATAAATTCGACTGGGATTTCAAATTCTCTATCTCTTTATCAATTTCTGGGACATTCTAGGTTCTTTCCCTATATTGGGTTTCTTCAATTGTGTTTCCCCCGATAAATGGGGTTAATTTCACTTCTTGCCCTGTAGTGGGTTTCTTCAATATTTCACCCAATAAATGGGCTTTCAAATTTGTTCTTCGACCATGTTAGGCCTTCAATTGTATCACCTAGTCTATATCAAAAATTTACAAGTGTCAACTGGGCTAAATCAAAACCCTCTCACCCCAGTTGCCACTTGAGGGTTACTTTTAAGACATAAATCCTACATCGAAAGATTGCAAACCTACACTTAGGTATATAATGCTTAGAACATTATGCCTAATTAGTTAGTTCTAACCTTTTAACCATGCATAAGCCTAAGCATTATTACTCATCCATAAATTCTCACAGTAACGAAGTTGTCCAGCCTAGAGCAGACGTGAATAATGATCCAACGAAAAGAAAATTAAAGTTTAAATAAGGAGACAACAAGGGTGATGTTACAAGACATGATAATGCATGGGATAAAATATCATATGTTAGTAAAGGGCCCTTCAATAGCAATAATAGGAAGAAGGTGCAGGGTGAGAGTAGTAAAGGTAACTTAATGACTTCTAAAGGTGTTAGTCTTGATCCTTCTAAGCATAATGTAACCACTCTATTAGTTCCTCATCATTCTATTACCAATAAGAGTCCTATGGAATGCTAGAAGAATGGTAAGATGGTGAGTGATTTTGAATTGAAAAAACCACATGACAAGACTAGGACAACATGAGTGAAAATGTGTAGAAATCGTTTAGCTTTGAAAGCCTCTCCTTCAAATGTTGCTACTAAATCTGTAGTAGGGGAATGTACTAAAACCATTGCAATGTCTACTGAGGCATTGGTTCTTCAAACTCCTCTTCTTAATGTTGAGTTGAGCCAAACTCACATTGAGACTAAAGCTAAAGATATGGTAGAGGATTATGTCCTTGACGATATTGAGAGTTCGGATGACATTGATGAAGATGACTTTGCCACTAAACTCAAGGAATGTGAAGATTCTTATATGACCTAATGATAAGTCTCTTACTTTTACTTATCTTATTTTTATGCCTTTTATTATGGATCTTTCTCTTATTTGTTGGAATAACCAAGGTGCAAGAATGAAATCTTTTATGCTTGTTGCTAAATATTTAATTCGTACACATAATTATAATGTTATAATTATTCTTGAGCCCAGGATTGGTGGTACCAAAGCCAATGATGTTATTGGAAAACTTAGATTTCCAAGATCTCATAGGGTGGAGGTGTATGGTTTTTCTGGTGGCATATAGATTTTACGGAAGGAAGAGATTGAAGTTTAGATTTTTGAGGATGATTTCCAATTCATCCATGGTAGGGAAAAGCGTAAGGATTGTTGGAGTTCAAAATTTATGGCAATCTATGGGAGCTTTAATATGTAGCATCGCAAGATCCTTTGGGAAAATCTGGTCTAGATTATGAATGTCTATGATGATGTTACCTTCTTTTGCAGAGATTTCAATACCTGTCTATATTCACATGGGAAGAAGGATGGATCGACTAAAGTTTCTAGTATCGATAAAGCTTTGTAAATTGGGTTGATGCCTATAGAATAGTGGACCTTGAATTTCAAGGTAGTAAATTCACTTGGAGTAGAGGTAATGTTATGGAACGGCTTGATAGAGTGATGTGTAATGAGAAATGGCTACCAAAAAATGTTGAAGGCCAAGGTTCCCACCTCCCTAAGGTTGCCTTAGACCATCACCCTTTACACTTAGTGGTTCGTAAAATAAGGGCTTTGGTTCATAAAATGGATTAGTTTTGGTTCCTTGTGCCATGGACTTTGCATAAAGATTTCAATACACTTGTCAAGGATTCATGGAAGTTTGACGGTAATATTGTACAATCATTATATGCTCTTGCTTTTGTTCTTCAAAAGTGTAATAAAGAGGAGTTTGATAATATCAATTACAAGAAATGGAAAACTTTGAACAAATTAAAGGGTGTGCAGGTTTGGATGGAACAACACAATTCGGTTAATTAGCATCACCTTGAGAAGAGTCTTCGGGGGGAGTATGAGCTTATTCTATCTCAATAGGAGTTTTTTAGTATAAAAAATCAAGAGTTGATTGGTTAAATTAGGGAGACAGGAATACATCCTATTTCCATGCTTCTGTTATTGCTACAAACAAGAGGAGAAATGTCACCATGCTCAATAATGGGTCTAATGAGTGGATTTCTGATCATAAGAAGCTGAAAAAAAAATGGTGAAAGATTTTTATATTGAGCTATTTGCTACTAATTCTAATTCTCCTCCTAGTTTTAACACTCCTACTCTCCTCCTTGCTTCAACACTCATTTGACCTTTCCTTTTATTGAGGTTAAGGATATGGATCGGCTTGGTAAGCCTATTACTAAATAAGAAGTTAAGGAAGCTTTTTTTGATATGAGCTCAATGAAAGCTCCAGGGTTGGATGGATTCAATGTTTATTTTTTCCAATAATTTTGGAATGTAGCAGGTGATAGCCTTTTTCGAATAGTTAAAGGGGCTTTTAAGTTGGGGTGTATTGATAGAGAGTTGAACAAGACTCTTCTAGTTTTGATTTCGAAGGTGGAGAGTTTGGAATTTGTTTCCCAATTTTGCCCGATCAGTCTTTGCAGTGTGTTATAGAAGCTTATATCTAAAATTGCAGTAAATAGGTGGAAGTCTTTTATATCTAAGCTAGTTTGGGAGCATCAGAATAGTTTCATTCCTGGCAAGCAAATTATTAAGAATGTGGTGATATTTCAAGAGGCCATTCACTCTATAAACTTGAAGCGTACAGGCAAGAAGAACATATCTTTAAAGATTACTTTAGAGAAACCCTAAGATAGGTTTAGATGGGACTTCATGGTTGATACAATTCATTTAGCAAAATTCCCTGAAGGTTTCATTAGTCTTATTTATAGTTGTTTATCTACAACCTCTTTTCAAATTTTATGGAATGGGGATCTTTCTGACACTTTTCAAGCTACTAGGGGAATCTGTCAAGGGGATCCCATTTCACCTTATCTCTTCATGCTTTGTATTGAGAGACTTGATCATGGTATTACTGATTCAGTGAACTCTAATATGTGGAACCCTATCAAGCTTTCTAGGGGCGGTCCGCTTATATCTCATATTTTCTTTGGCGATGATTTAATTATTTTCTCTGAAGATTTTATTTCCTAGCTGAAGGTGATTGCGGTCCACTTATATCTCATATTTTCTTTGGCGATGATTTAATTATTTTCTCTGAAGATTTTATTTCCTAGCTAGAGGTGATTCAGAATACATCCAATGAGTTCTGCAAAGCTTCGGAACAAAAACTAAGTGCTACTAAATCCTTACTCTTTTGTTCTAAGAATGTTCAATCGAATTTGACGAAAAATCTTACTTTGTTTGGAGGGTTCAAAGGTACGGAGAATATGGGTAAATACTTGGGAATTCTTATTATTCATAGTAGATTGCACAATGACTCTTTTTATTATTTAGTTAACAATGTTAGAAGTAGACTTCAATCATGGAAGGCTAGGCATCTCTCACTGGCGGGGAGGGTCACTCTTATGAATTATGTTCTTCTTGTAATGCCAAGCTATGTGATGCATACAATGAGTGTTCCTAATTCTATTTGTATGGAGATTGAGAATATCTGCAAAATTTTCATTTCAACAGGGATTTCTAACAATATAGGTGCTCCTTTTATCAGTTGGGATAAGATTTACCAATAAACAAAGTCAAGGGGATTGGGTATTAGGCAATGTAGAGAGATGAATGATGCATATTTGATGAAGCTTTCAATAACCCAAATGCTCTTTGGGCCAGAGTTAGGTATAGTAAACATAAAATGGAAGATGGTGGCATTCCAGTGAATTTTTAGGCAGCGAACTCTTCTATATGTTGGCAGGCTATTAGGAGAGTTTAGAATTGGATTGTGGTGGGAACTCATTAGAATGTTAGAAATTGTATTGGTACTAGGTTCTGGTTAGACAGATGGTTAAAAGCTTACCCTCTTAAGGAGATGGCTCTTTGTGCTTTGGACAAAGCTACCTTGAATAAGTAAGTCCTTTCTTATGTCTTTAATTCTGGTAACTGGAACTGGGGAGAGCTTAACGGGAAGTTTCCAATTAGAGTGTTATTGAATTTAGCCTCTCATTTGGTGTCTTTTGAAAATAATCAAAGTGACAACATCTTTTGCGTGTATACCCATCTGGAAAATTTATAGTTAAATCTACCTATATTTTAATTTCTTATCAGATATGGTAGCCTAGAAATAGAAATTGGGATATGGTGTGGAATCTCCCTTGCCCTTCTTGAGTACAAATGTTTATCTGGTTGAGTTTTTAGGGGCGAATTCTTACGAACGTGGAACGATGTAGGAGACACATGTCTACTGAAATTTCTTGTTACAGATGTTTAATGGGAGAGGAATCTGCTTATCATGTTCTTCAAGATTGTATTTTCTGTTCTATTTTATGGCATAAGATTATGCCTAGTATTGCTGCATATGACCAATTCTGGAACCTTATTGGTGAATAATGATTTATTTAGAATATTAAAGAGGAAAAATGGTTAGTGGATGGGCTGGAATGGCATCTTATTTTTTCTATTGTGTGATGGAAACTATGGGCCTAGCGTAATGATTTTGTATTTAATGAATCACCCAAATTTACCCTTAATCCAGCAGGATAAATTCTATGTTTTGCAAAGGAGGTTGTGAAGGCTAAAACGGAAGTGGAGATGATGAACACGAAAATAACAAAGAGCTGGCGGTGGGTATTGTGGGTGGCACCTCAATCTCTACTTCTGAAACTAAACTATGATGGGTCAATGATAAGCACTACTAGAAAGGCATCATCAAGCGGGCTTATATGGGATTGTAAAGGTAAGTGGATAACTGGTTTTCCTGCGAACAATGGCATCTATTCTATTGTTACAGGTGAGCTATAGGGAGTGTTCTTATGGGCTTCATTTGGCTCAAAAATTAGGTAACAAAACCTGGAGGTTAAAGTAGATAATTGGATAGTTGTGAACATTATTAAGGGAGTTTATGAAGTTCCAACTAGTGCGCTTAATCTAGTTGGTGGAGTTAGGGAGCTTTTTATTGAGCCTTGGAAAGTGTTGATCTTATGCATTTATCGTGAAGCCAATTATTGTGCAGACCACTTAGCACACCTTGGAGCAGAAATGGAGATTGACTATGATGAATTGCAATGTTGTCCCTAAGTTTTGAATGAGTTTTTTTATAAAGATATTTGTGGCACTTCCTTTCTAAGGGAATGTGTTGATGTTTGTATGACTAATTGATTAGCTTTTTATTGAATAAAACTAGTGTTTGAAGGCTAATGAATGGGGTACTCTTTAGTACTAACCTAGTTGGAATGGTTGGTGAAACTTTCTCTCACACTCTTGTTGCAAAAAAAACTAAGGAACAAATATTGGAATGAGTTTTCCTATCTAACAAATGAGCTAGAGTATTATTCACTTACCTCTTCATAAAGGATATAAAGTTACTTTTATGTTTGTTGACTCTAATCCCTCAATTATCTATTAAAAGAGAGATAAAAATACCTAGAGGTCCTTCAATGGATAGACGTTTTAATGTCTAAGTCAGTAATTTATCTTAAAAAGTGACTATGATAAAAGGTAAAAGAGAGAATTTAGTTATACCTTACACCTGTGATATCTTATTCAAATCTTTCTAGTAGTCAATACTCTTAATTAGGAATATGAGTCTTAGAGAATCTAAATAAGATTCAACTTCTTTTATTAGATGCAATTGTTTTCTACTTTGTAGGATGCTTAGGTGATAAATTAGATAGATCTCTTGGGTAATTTTGAGGTACTTAGACTAAACTACCATAACTAGCTAATGTCGACATGATTCCTTAGAATCTTATCTAAGCTAGCTCAATCACGAACCTCTTAGATCGATTTCAATCACTGCCTAAGGATGATGACCTCTTAAGTTATGTAGAATTACCATTTTGGGTCAAGTGTAATATTGTTGAAAAATAGCTAAATAGTCATTTAAAATACTAGAAAATTTTGAGAAATCAAAATAAGAAAAAGGAGAATTAAGGGGGTCCACCACTTGTTTACAGTCACATTCAAACTCCATTTGTTGATAGCCTAAATTCATTATCCATTACATTGCTCACAACATTGCTTCTGCCTATGCTTTGTGAGCAACACCTGCACTAAGAATTAGAGATTCCATTTAGATCAATAATATTAATTAAATTTGACATTATTAAGGTCGAATCTCATATTAAAAAATTATATTTGATACACAAATATATATATATATATATATATATATCAAGTTAGATACTAACATAAGAGTTCTCTATTACCTCCTTCAATCTAGCATGGTTTAATACGCAAATTATTTCATAAAGTACAAAAAGTAATAGCTAAAAAGCTTAGTAAATATGTCCCCACAGTTAGTTCGAGCATGATCCACTAGATTTATAGTAAGATAAGTAGCTGAAATATTGTCACAAAGCACTTCAGTTGGCAAGTGAATGTCAACATGTAAATCCGTCAAAATAGTTCGCAACCAACATAATTCACCAACCACAGTAGCTAACACTTTATACTATGATTTAGAGTTACTTCTAGATACTTCCCTTTGTTTCTTAGTGCATCAAGAGATCAATAATTCTCTAAAATATACAAAAACTAGTAGTTGATCGCCTAATATCAAGACAACCATCCCAATATGCATCACTATGAGTAATAAGCTTGTCCAAAGATGAGGATTATATAGGAAAAATGAAAGAAATTATAGTTTTAACATATTAGAGAATTCATTTTAACAACAACTAATAACAAACTTTTAGATTATGCGTAATTTGATAACAAACTCAAGTTTGATCTAGTAAAATTCAAGTATTTTAGTCCTCCTACTATGCTTTGATAGGATGAAGGGTCAGGAAAAGAATCATCTTAAGTCACATAAAGTGGTTTGTTTGGAGGAGAAGTTTCAATAGACTTACAAAACAACATACTAGCTCATTCCAAAAGTATATTTATGTTAAGATAAAAATAAGCCATCATATAGTTTATGAAAAACAATGCCTAAGAAAAAAATGAAGTGCACAAAGTTTGAAATTCAAAATTCACATTTCAAATAGGTGAGTAAGTTATTCACGAGGTTGTATTTGAAGCAGTGAGAATAATATTATCAATATGTAATAAAAATATTGCCATATCACTAGAGAAAGAGTAAACAAATATTAAATAATCAATTTTTCTTTCTTGAAAACCATTTTTTCTCAAACAGGTTGTGCATCAATTAAACATGCTCTCAATGCATGTTTCAATCCATAGAGGGCATGGTTTAGCATACAAACATAATTAAGAGTTTGTGAATTGACATACCTCAGAGGTTGGCACATATAAACTGTCTCATTTAGTTGGTCATATAGAAAAGCATTCTTGATGTCAAGTTGATTAATTGACCACCCTTTGCTAACTGACATTGTAAGATCGATCTGAATCATTGTAGGTTTCACCATTGGACTAAAAGTCTCACCTAGTCAACTTAGGATTGTTAAACTCAAATTTTAATGATCTTAGTATCATTAGACTTGTTGCTTTGAATAAAATCTAATGACACCAATTTTGAATTATTTTCAACCATTTTTTAGATAGTGTTATTCATAATCAATTCATTATTTCGAGCTAAAACAATCTTGGTTTGATCCCAAATGACTAAAATGGTCTCAATTAGTCTCAAAATACTTGAAAATGGTCTATAAACTTTTGAAATTTATTTATTTTAGATAAAATTAGTTCAGACCAATTTTGGGTAGTTCGATACTGAAACTCTGATTGCTACCCAAATAGTCTCGGATTGACCTGAAATCCATCGAAATAATTTTTTTTATGATCTAAAATGAATTTTGGTGCACAATAATGATTAGTTCGCCATTGAACTATTGTTAATGATCATGACAGTGGTCTGAGTAAAAATTTTGACTTTTGTCTATAAGATCTCAAATTGCTCCGCAATGGTCCTAAACTAGCTCGAATGACATTAGAATTATTTTTACATTCATAAATTAATATGTGATGGAAAGGTTCTAATTTGAGGGTTCACCTGTGGAAGGTGCCCTGCAATTAAAATTGCAATAGTCAGTATAAATAGTTAAAAAAGAATATATAGTAATAAACAGAAAGAAGACACCTTCATACCTTCAGAAGGCACTTCAGAAGATTGGGGTGGAGAAGCCCAAGTTAGCACCTCAGTCAGAACCTTTGCAGCCTTGACCGCTTTTGAGATATCCTCAGAAGTAAGGACACTCCACTGAGCCAAGTTCTTCTTAACATCAGAAGGCTAAAGCTGGAAGAAGCCCTTGTATTGTTGCGATAATAAAGACTCATCCTTCACCACGTGGATGTGCTGATAGTACTGGCTAGTAAGCTTATGGAAGGATTGCCAGTTGAGAGCTATTTTCTCTATAAAATTCAAGACCTTGCCATGTACTTGGGCAAAGGTCGCATGCTCCCTCACGAGCCCATCCACCACGTCACTCTGGATGTTCAAAAATTACTTCCTTGGTTTTCCCAACCAGAAGTGGCCCTCCTCTGCCGATGCTTATACATCCTTGACTTATGTAGGCCCTTTGCAAAGCCACTTGAGTGTCCTCTCCTCAGCCCCTCCAGTAGGCTCAATAATCTTGACAGACCCCTCTTTCGAATCAAGGGCGTATTAAGAGACACCTCTTTGGGAAGCTCAGCTATAGGTACATCTTCATCGTTACCCCTAGCAGGTCCAGCTACCTTCTCTCCCTCATCTTCGGCAACAGTGAGTGCAAAGGCCGATGGATCACACTCAGAAGAGGACTCTAGGTACTCCTTCCCGACCCTAAAATTCTTCAAGTACCAGTACTTGAAGACCTCCACATTCCAATTCCTTAAGGCAACAATAGCTTAGTTTTTGTCAAGGGTTCACATCCTCAGCAACCCTATCTTGAAGCATCTAATTGATAGAAAGACTTTATTATTGATAGGGCGAATGGGAACATTCGCCTCTAGAAAGGCCTCCACCATGGACTTTGCGACCTCAGCCAGCACGACCTTCGCCTTGTTATCCACAAGAGGCTCTGCAAGAAAGTCGAAGGTTAGCATAAAGATAGATCAAATAGAAACCAAGATAGAGTAAAGAAGACTTACCAGAAGACCTTCATACATTGTAGGGTAGAGAGTAGGACTCGTCAGCGTGATGAAGGAAAGAGGAGCCCATGATCAGGCTTTGATCGAAGGAGCAACAACAAGAGGCAAAGGCTTGGATTCCTTGGGCATCAGCAAGGGTCAGGTTCTTTTCCTGCTTCTTAACCCGAGGCAGCCCTCTATATTGGTCAGTGAACTCGAAGCCCACCTGACCCCTCTTAAAATGCTTCAGCACCCTTACAGCGAAGAACTTGTTCTTCCAATCGTCAACCTTGTTTTCCTTGGTTCCAAACAAGGTTCACAGTGGTTTCTTCTGGAAGCACCATATGTAAGGCTCAATGGATGCAGAAAGGTTAAAGAAGGCATGAAACATCTTTACGCTAGGATTGGCAATGCCCAGTGTGTAGCAAACCATCTCAAAGCAGTAAAGATCCTCGATCGAGTTGGGTGTCAACATCATGGGGTTGACCTGTAAGTACTCAAAGCACTGGCAGAAGAAGGGAGAAAGGATAAAGAGCAGGCCCCTGATCAGATGATTGTAGTACCATATATAGTCTCAATCCCCCTTGGGCAACTTAACCGTTGTATTGGTCTAGAAGATTCTGGCATTTAAAGGAGGGAGGTCAACGGGCATGAAGCCAGACATGCAGTCTATGTTCTCCCTGAAAGCCTGAAAATTGAAAGACATATGGGTGATGTCCTTCATGTGTGGCCAAATTGTATTATTCAGATAGGATACAGTGTCATAGGTCTTGCTCTATTTTTGAGACTTTTCTACCTCAAGGAAGTGTTTCTTTTTCTTTTGTTGTGGAGCCATGGAAATTATCAGAGAACAAGAGAGAAAAATGACGAGAAGAAATAAAGAAAGGAGAGAAAAGCGAGGAACAGGCTGAAGAATAGAGAGAAGAGAAAGAAAGAGATATCAGAGAATAAAAAAGAAGGAAGAAAATGGGCTTTTATAGATGTCTAGAAGGCATTAAAGACCATAACAAAATGGGTCGAGGGTGACACCTGGCAGCCAGTAACCGTTCATCTTAATTACTCATCATGAATGCACCAAACGTCCCACCATGTGGCAGAAAATAATTGGTAGCCATAAAGGCGCCGTTACATAAGAGGGTGTAACGGTCTTGTCCGAATCAGATGGAAGGTCGCGTCTGGAGCAGCGAAGTGTTACATCTGGTCGTTCAGAAATGACATGAACCTGCCAATTAAAAAATGACATGAACCTCCTGACACTAATCCATTTGAAATTCAAAATTCAAAATCGCCCATTTAAACGAATTGCCTCTTTACGCCGAGTCTGGTAGGCATCTCTCAAGCACTCTTTGAGCTAAGAGCCTTCGAGTGCTAACACTAAAGGGGGTCTACTGATATGGCCTTGCCACAAAACGGTTCGATACCAGCTAAACCGAATACTACAAGTATATTGATCACTTTCTGAGCCCCAAACCTACAACAAGTTGACCCATCAGCCTTCAGAGTTCGAAAGTCTAACAGAGACAGCTGATAGTCTCAGTCACCAACCCTTCAGTCATGTAATTCCCATCAAGAGTACTTTATAGCCTATCCCAAGCGGACATGTATCCCAGCTACAGGGAATCAACCATATAAATAACACTCAGAAGATCTCATTCAAGTAAGTTTTACCCAATCTAATCACAGTTCCATTTTCTGAGAGCATTTGTCTAACTCCTCTCAAATTACTGACTTGATCATCGAAGTGTTATCACCAGACCAACGTCCGACCACCCCTGATCATTCTCTCTATCTTACAAGTTGACACAACCACTCGGAGGAGTTTTCTTTTCAACTGTGTGTGAGGAAACAACTCATTAACCTATGATTTTTTTTTAAAATTGCTTTTTTAGTGAGTGCTTATAATACAATCTTTAATAGATTCTTTTTTCTTATTTCACACATATCCTTAACTAACATATTTTGGGAAATTTGTGAATGATTAATATTTTAGCTTTTTTTTTTAGGAAGCAATGCACTACGAGAGTATTTTATTTGAGAGAATTCAAATAAAAAATTGCACAATCTATGGATGTGTTAGATTTCATCATTTAGTTTCACTTTTTAGATTGAACAATCTATGAAATCTATATAATCCATGAATTTTACATTCTCTCATTTTTTTTAGGGAATTAAACTCCCATATATAAGGTGAGTTTTCCACATTCTCACGTTTTTTAATTATAAACATTTATTTTATTTATAAAAATGGCATCAAAATACATAGATTATGGTTTTTATACCAAATGAGATATTTATATATTCCCTACATTTTATAATCCATATAGTTCACATTTTCAAAATTTTAAATATTTTATGGATTTTACATTCTCTTTATCCAAATTATACCTAAGTATTTATGATATTTTGACAAGTCTATTTGAATCCAAAATTTCTACTCAAAGTATCAAATTAATTAATTAATTATGAATAGTTAGATTTTTATCAATATAATCCTATTTTTACTTATGAATAGGGTCACCCTTCAAGCAAGGTGAACATATAGTTACCTAACAAAGGACCAAAAGAGAAAGATGATGGAAAAGATTTGAGTAAATGAAGCAACTACTCTATATAGTTTCCAAATAAAAAGTGGACGATTCATATTGTGCTCGAGTAGGAGCTTGCTTTGTGTTTGGTCCGTGCTTGGTCGATGCTCATTTTTTAGTTCACTTCTCTTTAAGAGAGGCAGTATCCATTTCTAAACTCCTTTTGGTGTTCTTCTAAGGCTTTATCTTCCTTTCTTACTCACCTTACTCCACTTAAAGCTCGTTATTTCTTTCTAGCACGCATTTGTAATTCCCAAGTCCCAACATTTATTCCCCTCAAGCTTTTAATCTCTTCCTTTTATTCCATTTGTCTTTCTTCATTAATATGTCCAACAAACTAGCTTTAATCTCAGAATCCTAATAGCCTCTAAATATGTATAAAATACACATGACACCAGAAAAGCCACCTAAAATAGCACCAAACCTGGCTCAAAACATGTTGGAAACACCTGAACTTGATCTCACTGAATCTAAACCAGAAATATAAATATAGTTCTGACAAGGAAGTTAATATCTAAGAAGAGATACAATGAAAGTACAATGTTAGCCATAGTGGAAAAAACCTGGAGACCAAAATAAGGGTTGTGTATAGTCCAGGAAAGTGCAAGAATCTATTCTTTTCACTTCACTAAATAGGAGGATTCTAGAAGGGTATGGAAACATAGACCATGGATGATACACAATAAACTTCTAGTGCTACAGCCTTGGCTGCCTTATCTCATAATAAAAGACTTAGACTTTAGTGTTCAACCTATATGGGCTCAAGTACGTGGCCTTCTTCCTAGCCAAATTCACAAAGATAATGATGAAAAAATAAGGAACTTTTCTTAAGAGTTATGAAAGTGGATATTCCAAATGGCTCTAGAGTGGCTTGGAGAAGCTTCTTGAGGATGAAGGTGGAGGTCTGGGTCAAAAAACCTATCCCGATAGGTTTTAGATTCAGGAACAATGGAGGAGCGCATCTAATGTGACATTCAGATATGAAAAGCTTCCTGAACTATGCTACCATTATGGTATACTAGGGCACTAGATGAGAGATTACAAGATCAAAAAGGAAGAAAAGGAAAGGGGCATTATACATTTGGGGGAATCATCTTATGGAGCCTGGTTATTTACCTTACGAGCGATAAGAAGAGTTTTTTCTAAAAAAGGAGAGAATGATGTAGAAGACGAGCTCTGTGATGATATCCTCAACCTTAGATGACAATTTAAAATCTCTGATCACTAGAGCAAGGAAGATCAAGGGAGTGGCATTGCCTTTAGGTCCGGTAAGGGATTAGGGTCAAATTAGGAGGCTTCTAAAAGTTGAAAAGTGTTGACATACGTGAGGCTCGAGTACTATCGCCACTTCCAAAAAGCAAAGGGAAGCGGAAAGTTAGGATGGATAAGGGCAATGATAATGGTACGTTACATCAGAAGGAGAGAGAGCAGACGACGAGCTGTTAGTTCCTACTACTGATAGAAATGATAAGGGGAAAATTCAACAGGGGAAGAAAGTCATAGACCAACATGGATGGGAGACTTTTCTTGACATTAAGCCAGCCTTAGCTTCAAAAGGGGCTCCCATTCGACAGCCTATGTGGATAAAGAGGAGGTCTATAATTTAGGCCAAAGATATGGCAAGGCCAACATAGAGAAAGTCCAGTTAAAGGGTAGTGGCTTTTTTGAAGGCTCAGCAAGAATTGGACTAGAATTGGCTGAAGAGACACTCAAGATACATGAGGTCTAGAATGGGCCACTACCATGAAAACTATCTATTTTCCTCATGAAGACTATTGGAATGCAAAAGTTGGAAGTAGACCTTCATGGGCTTGGAGAAGTATCCTTAGTTCTAGGTATTTAATGAGGAAAGGAGCAAGGAAAAATATTAGGGTGGGATGTAGACTTTATATGGTCTGACCCTTGGATTCCTAAAGTTAGAAGCTTTAAAATTCATACTACAAGGCCTAATAGTCTCTCTCTTGGCACTGTTGATGAGTTCATTAATGACTAGAGAGAGTGGAATGTTGCAAAACTCAAAGCCTAGTTCAATGAGGAGGAAATTAAAGCCATTCTAAAAATGGTCCAGGAGATGCTGATGATGATTGGGTGTGGCACTAGGAAAGGTCAGGGTCTTATTCTATCAAATATGCTTGTAGAGTAATGAGGAAAATCAGAAATGAGAATTCCCTCTCCCCTAGCACTGGTGTCTCTCATAAGGAGACTTAGAAGTATGTATAGAATGCCAAGCTTTTGCCAAAAATCTCCTTTTTCCTTTGGAGAGCCTGCATTAACAGCCTGTTAATTGGTAGTAATTTGCATAAAAGGAAAATAGTAACTGATCCAACCTTTCCTCTCTTCTTCAGGAAGAAGAAACTTTTCTCCATGCTCTAATGTCTTGTCCTCACGTGATAGCAACCTGGTTTTCCTCAACATGGAACCTTATTGCTCTTGTTAACTCTTCTCTTTCATTTACAGACTGGTGGACAGATACTTTCTCTATGTTAAAGCAAAACACATGCATAAAAGAGGCTTCCAGAGCTAGAAATATATGTTAGGCCATTTAGATCAAAAGAAATAAGGCAATTTTTGAAGGGTTATAGATCGAGCCATTGTCAACTATTCAGACAACAGATGTTATTCACCTAGAATTCCTAAAGCTCAATGACAAAACATTTTCAAGTTCTGCTACACACAATACTCCGTTACAAGGATGGAAGGCCCTTGCACTAGGGGTGATTAAAGTCAATATGGATCTAAGTTTTAGCAAAGGAACAGGAAGCGTGGCGATGGCAACAATGTTCAGAGACTTTCAAGGCAAAGTAATAGATGGTTTTGTAAAGGAAGTAAAGTCGAGATCAGTTTTAGCTACTGAAGCCAATGGTCTTCAACTTTCTATACAGTATGCCTATTCAAAAGGGTCACTAATATCTATTGTGAGACAGATAACCTCACCCTTTCTCAAGCTTTCTCTGTTCCTGTAGACACTTGCCCATGGAAAATTCGAACTCAAATCAACTTTATTAAATTCTTGTTTCAATTTTTTATAAATTTACATATTAATTGGGTGAATGGAAATGCTAATAACCTAGCTGATTGGATAGTCAGAACTTTATTAATTCTTCATTTCCTCTTTCTTGGGTTTGTTACCAACCTAAGGGTATGAGGCGAATTATTGTATTTGACCTTGTTGCTTCTAATTCAATGGAATGAAACTTTTCCATTTGGCAAAAGAAAAAAAGGATGAACATATACTTTATTATGGATTTTAAAAAAAAAAATTATTATTTTATATATTTAACTAGGTGCTCTATTTTCTTAAGGACTTTTCATTTGCGTTTAAGAATGATTAAGGCTGAAGTTGAAACTTGAAAGGGATTGGAGCGATGGCCGGGTAATGGCTGGTCTAGTCTTTTGTAAGGTAAAAATATTGACTTGAAAGTGAAAATGGTCAAAGTCCACAAAATGAAATAGGTGGGAAATTCATTTGATAATATTTACCTTAATGTCTCAAAAAAAAATGCTCTTTTTTTCTATATGATGGAGTGTCGAACTTAATTTTTATTATTTCAAAATTATCATTTTTTTAATCTTAATTGATATTTTGAGCATAAAAAAATAAAGAACTTTTTATTTAACTTTAGTTTTTGATATCTCAAAATATCAATTATAATATTTTAAAATAAAATTTTCATTTGAACCAAATAAATTAATTGTTTTATAAGAATTATTCTTTTACTGAGTGAATTGTTATATTATATAATACTTTTGACCTCTAAATTATATTTTTTAAATTTATCTAGAAGTGTTAATTTTTAAAGGATTTCATATTTCAGTATATTTTAAAATTCAGAGTATATTTTTTATTCGATATGTTTAATTCTTAGATTTTAAACTAATTAATATTAAGGTCTTTGTATTTAGTTAAATCCATTGTTTAACCATTTTATTTTGATTTTATCAAATAGTATAGTTCCTTAACTTTATTTTTATATCTTCATATTAATTTTTTTCAAATGGCTAAAAGGGACAATTTAAAATTATTATTTAAAAAAAAAACTTTGACCAATATTTTAGTCATTATACATAAAATAAAAAACCGTTTTATTTAGCTTTAAATATTGATAATTTAATTTGAATATAGTACCTTAAGTCTCATAATATTAATTATATTTTAATAAGTTTAAAATATTTAATAATAAATACCTTAATATAAATATATTTTAATATTTCAAAATTAAATTTTCTTTTAAATCAAGTGAATTATTTTGTTAAGTATTATTTCTTTTATTAAATGAATTGTTATATTATATAGTACTTTTAATCTTTAAATTTTTTATTTTTATCTAGAAGTGTTAATATTTGAAGGATAAAGTATTATTCTAGTCTTTAAATTTTGGTCTAACTGTATTGACATTAAGGTTTTTGTACTAAGCCAGATCCATTGTTTGTTCTTCCATTTTGATTTGGTTATATAGTTTAATTCATTTGTCTTTATTTGTATATCTACTAATTAGTTTTTTTTTTAATTGATCTAAGGGAGCATAACATATAGTTATAAAATAATTGATTGAATACACTTTAAAAAAATTATGCATCTAATAAGTTATTTTGCTAAAATAACTTGAAAATTTGAGCCTAAGAAACTAATTGAACAAATATAATTTTTTAAGTTTATAACTTCAATAAGACATTTCATGTAAATATCTACGGAACCCTTTTGGTCATTTCACAAAAAATATTAAGAAGACACTAAATTAGAGACTGAGAAACTAAACTATTTGACGAAATCAAAATGGAGGACTAAATAATGAGTTTAACTAAATATAAATATTTTAGTGTTAATTAGGCTGAAATTCAGAGACTAAATGATAACTTACTCAATTTTCTTTTAAATTTCTTTTAAATTCAAGGATATACCTGACCTGCTACAACAGCTTCTCAGTGCAATCATGAAGTTTGAGTCTGATGGTGCCTATCCCTGCAATCGTGCAGGCTTTCTTATTTCCCAGCAATACTAATCCACATTTTCTTACTTCTAATGTCTCAAACCAGTTTTCATTTAGATATATGTGAAATGAACTTTTTGAGTCAAGTACCCATTCTTTTAATGCATTTTCATCTACATGGGCCACCAGAGCTCCTGATGTTTAATAACCATCTATTATTGCAGCAGAATCATTTTCCCTTTTAAACTTGTCATTGCCTTTGTGTTTTCTTTATGGGAAATCTCTTTTGAAATGCCCTTCTTTTTGGCAATGAAAACACTTGAATGGTCCTTTGTTCTTTTGATCCATTTTAGGAATTCTCGCCTTTGATTTGGATCTTCATTTCTTGAATTTACAAGAACCATTTCTTGGGTTTGTTCTAACTCGAGCTGTCAGAACTTCCCCTTGTTGTTCTTCCTTCTAATCTTTTGTCTTTTGTAGGTCTTTAGTTTTTTTTCCATAGTCTGAACTTCTTCAATCGATACTGAAGTCCTTACATAAATCATAGCACTTTTAAAATTCTCATGTGATTTTGGAAGAGCATTTTGTCGCAAGAATACAACGACAATGCAGCAATACCACGCACACAGAAAGAGAAGAACACAATCACACAAGAACCAGTAACTAAAACGCACACAGAATTTACGTGGTTCGGCAATGAACAGCCTACATTCACGGGCAGAGAGATTTCTATTTACAGAGATACAGTACCAGTACAAATCTATCTCATAGTATTTTGCCTCAGTTGATCTTTCCTCTCACAGTACACCTTATATATATACATTGACCCATACTATTGGTTCAACTACCCTGACAGTTATCACCAACCCAGTACATTGACCCATACTATTGGTTCAACTACCCTGACAGCTCTCACCAACCCAGTACATCAGATGTATACATACACG
>CAOJBK013500238.1:0-12501 GCA_948294925.1 Codiaeum variegatum
ATTATCCATTCTATTTTGATAAGCATCAAATGCCAACTGAGCTTTCAGACTCACTACATAAGCATCCATGTTAAAGAGAAATCATGGTACTGGGACATCTACATCTATTTCACCAAAGGTGAATATCCTGAAGGTGCCTCCAAATTAGAAAGGAGAACTCTTAGACAACTTGTCAGTGAATACATCCCTAGAGGAGATATTCTTTACAAGAAGATAATGAATGGCATTCATCTTAGGTGAGTCTCAGACGAAGAGGAAAACCACGGCATGGAAGAAATCCATGATGGAATAGACGATACCCATATGAATGGATGGGCCTTGTCTAAAAAGATCATGAATCAAGGCTATTATTAGCTTACTATGAACATAGACTGCATACAATATGCTTGAAAGTGCCCAAAATGCCAAGAATATGCAAAGCTCTAAAAGCTTCCTTCCTCGCCTCTCAATCCAATCTCCACACCATGGCCCTTTGTTATTTGGGGCATAGTTTACATTGGAAATATCTCACTCAAGTCATCTACTGGCCATGAATACATTCTAGTTGCTATAGATTATTTCACCAAATAGGTTGAAGTTGTGCCCTATCAAGTACTGGATTCAAAGAAGGTGGCCCAATTCATCAAAACCAACATCATCGCAAGGTATGGTGTCCCACATGAAATCATTTCTGATAATGGCACCCACTTCTAGAAAGAGGTAGCCACTCTCCTGAAGAAAGAAAAGATTGAGTATCAAAGACCTTCTACATACAGACCTCAAACCAATGGCACAGTTGAAACCGCCAATAAAGCACTGAAAAACATGCTTCAGAAGATGATTAGCAATCATAGAGGTTGGCACCTACATCTTCTGAGTGCCCTCTTTGGGTACAAAACCACTTATAAATCTACTACCAAAGCTACATCATACTCTCTAGTCTATGGAATGGAAGTGGTCCAACCCATAGAATTGGAAATTAAGACAGCATGAGTTCTCCAAGAAGCTCAAATCTCTAAAATCGATTGGAAATAGTCCTACTTCAATAAGCTCAATGAAGCTAATGAGAAAATGATGGAAGCACTCCACCATACAAAAAACTTCCAAATCAGACTGGCAAATCACTTCAACAAGCGGGTTCAAAGTCACAATCTTCACGAAGGTGACTTAGCTCTCAAAGAGATTGGATAAGTTGTACAAGACCCTCAAGGGAAATTTAGACCTCCTTGGAGTGGACCATACATCATTAAGAAAATCATGTCTGGCAGAGGTGTTATCTTGACGGACATCATCGGTAATGAGTTCAATCATCCGGCCAACCTTAATCAACTCAATAAGTACTACATATAATGTTCTTGTTGTATGAGCATGCATTCAGACATCATTACCAAATAAGAACTATGTGGACCTGATTCTCCAAAAATTACCATGTATTCAATGTTCAAATTATCTTTTTGTAAGGAGATACTTAGGTAGCCTTTACAAGCAAGGTCCAAATCATTCAATAAAGATCAAAGTTTCACCCATATTCACATTTGGGCTCTTTAACATTGCATGCAAGAGTTGAAATGAACAAGTATAAATTGAAAAAAAGAATGAAGCCTGCTAAGCTGAAAACCTAAATGGGAAACTTAGGTAAAATTTAAGGTACAGCTTCCTAGACTGAAAATCAAAAAAGTAGTCTAAACAACAATCAAGGCGGCTCACTAAGTTGAAAAACCCAAAAAGGGCAGCTTAGGTAAAAATTAGAGCTTAATAAAAAAAAAACATTTTTGAGGTCTTATTCATCTTTTGGAACATCCAAAACAAAGCATTGAAATAGAAAAATGTAAAAACAAAATTAAAACAAAAGTTTTATTTCTCTAAGTCTAGATTCAGAGTCAACCCTCAATCTCAGTCAAGAGAGCAACTCACTTGGCCTTCTCATTTGGCCAACAAGCTTCAATCCACCATGCAATATACTCGATAGACTTGCCATAATCATCACCAGGAATCACCATGTCCCTTGAATAGTCTCTAGTCCAATGAGAAAGGACAGCTTTAGCCACTCTATCATTCACTGTGGTTGACTCAAATAAAGGGTCATTTGGGGGCACATCCTGATCGTGCCCCATCAGACAAAGGACTCTAATAGCCTAATACTAAGCCACATGATGAAATCCAAAAAGATACACGTACTTGAAACCTTGACTTCACGAAACAAACCACTTGATAGTGTACCAATTACGCTTTCAAAATAGATTAGAAGGACTCAGGTCCAGAAGTTAGCTACCCCATTGTTGCTTAGAATCTAAGTGAAAGAAAACCTTCCTAGTGCAGTACAAAGCTGTAGAATACTCTAGCCTATTAGGTCTATGAACAATCCTTAGATGATGCCTCAGCCAAATCTAAAAGGCAGGATAACACAAATCAGAATACTCTCAAGACATGCTAAAATTGAAAAGCATAAAAGGATCTAAATACCTGGAGCAGAATCTGACTGAAAATCCAAGGTTCTTTAGAGCTATATAATGGTCCAAACTCAGCAATGTCTCAGCCAAAACCATCCCCACAATCGACTTACCCTCGCCTATCTGGAGTATTAACTTAGCTATCTTTGCATCCCTGAAACCAATTGAGCCCATAAATATATAACCTGCAGTCAGTGTGAAAGTATAGGCCCTCAACCCCCTAGCTATCCAAATGGAATCACCCTTTGACTCCTGCAAAAACATAAAGGCCAATGCAGGTAGGCCAACCAAATCATCTTTTACCATACCTGATGGAGCCTCCGTGCTCAAATCCAATAGCCCCATGAACGAGTTAAAATAGCCTACCCACTCAACTGGGATAGCCAGAATAGCCTCAGGATTCATACCCAGTAAAAAATAAAACTCCTTAAAAGTTGGACACATCTCGTCCATGCCAGCCCCAAAACGAAACATATGGTCAACGGGGTCCCAAAATCGCATACATGCATTAAGAAAATCCCATTAAATTTTCACACCCCTAAGGGTTAGTATAATAGACATATCGTATCACCCGAGGTTAATCCTCTGCACTTTGGTCAATTTCTAAAACCATCCATTCATCACATGGCTGAAAAAGGGCTCCATGTTCAATAAAAGGAAAAAGAATCTAAATTTTTTCTCAAAATTATTTTTCCCCAGTGATTTTTTTACTCTGATGTCACTTTCATACAAATATTTATAATGCATGCAAAATGAGGTAGAAAATTGAATTCGGAAGGCTGGACATGTAAAACGAGACAAAATGCACACGTTAGAGCCAAAACGCAAGTATTTTGGGCTTCATGAATGCGTCAAGGCTTTAACACGTGTGTGAAGCCCTTCACGCATGCTTGAAGGCTCACACATGTGTGTCTACCACATGGAAGGTCGTGATTCATCCCCCCAGAATCGATTCAATTTGATTCCATTTTTTGGCCAATTTTCAACGTGAAACATTTTTCATTCTCATAAATCAGAAAATCACAAAAGTTGAACTGACTTCTAAAATTTTTCATGAAATTCAAAATTTTAATTCTAAAAAACAAAATAAATAGAATTCATTTTTACAAAGGCCCACAAACTAGGGCC
Source organism: Codiaeum variegatum (assembly GCA_948294925.1). Lineage (NCBI taxonomy): Eukaryota > Viridiplantae > Streptophyta > Magnoliopsida > Malpighiales > Euphorbiaceae > Codiaeum > Codiaeum variegatum. The sequence continues at coordinate 3,558 of CAOJBK013500238.1, forward strand.
TGAATATAGCCAAAATAAACATCATAACATTTCATGCATAGACCACATCAGGGATCATCCTCAGACTTAACAGATGCATCCTCCTTATCCTCCTAGGACTCTGGTGGTGCCCCGTGATGCCTCACAAACCGTTTCTCCCATTAGTTCTCCCTCAAAATCATAGTAGATAGAGTGGTACTCAAGATGAAAGTGCACCACTGAAAGTTATCCACACTCTGACTATAAATAAAGCTGGGGACCTACAAATCCAGAAAGAAGTTAGATGTTGTCTAAAAAATAGTGCATATGTCAACTTACGAATGAAAAGCATACCGTCATTGGGAGATGGTCAAAATCCACCCTTTGGATTCCTAGCAGATAACCATGGCTGAAATAATGCACCTGAGTCAAGCCCGCCGCATCAGTGTAGGACACTTAATCAGAGGTTTGTGACATAAAGTGCCAAGACTGGCTGGAGCAGACAGGTATATAAGATGAAGAAGTGCCCATGCCCGATGAGCTGGAGCTCGGATGAGGTGCTACCTGACTCATAATCATAGCTCGAGGCCTCTATCTAGTAGTGGCATAACCTCCCTCTGGAACAAATACATAGTCTATACAGAATGGGGGCATCCCAACCATCATTCTTCCTATCTGGAACTCAGGGTATGGAGCATTAGTCAACTGAAAGTCCTCCTGAGCTCCCTTAACTCTCTAATAGGCCTGGTAAGCAATAGGTAGCTTCTCTCTCATCCTCAAAGAAGGGTCAACCGGTACCACCCTATCACCACCCGACTGGGCCATGACACACTCTCCTAGAAAAAGCTTCATCAACTCAGTCGATCATAGCAAATTTTATCTTTGTGTGGCATTTATAAAAGAAGCACCACGACCCAACTACTCGATAGAAACCCTTTAGAAAGGCTATCATATGACCTAAAATCATCAAAGTAGAAAATCCAAAATCTGTTAGAATCACAAGACTAAGATACTTGATCTTAACTGAGTCATAGTCACCAAGATGAGGTGGTGGTCAAAAAATCGGAACACCTCCTGCTGACGGAGCCATGACTCTCTACACCATATCCTCCTAAGTGGAAAAGGGAGAGGATCCCTCAGCAATTCCTTAGGGGCAAGCTCACTGAAATGGGAAAAAGTCCACAACTGTAAAATAGATAGACAGTTTAACACAGATTGACAAAATCATAAACCAAGAATCATAAAGGGAAATACTGACTTTCCATTAAATGGCAGTCAAAGGGATGCCAGCTAAGGAAATCATGGCTAGATAGCTCATGCCCCTGTATGTCATTGCCAAGGTGGCACCAGCCCAGTTATACTCACTAAGGTCATCCAAGACCACTAGTAAGGCCAAAATCCTCATATTAACATAGCTAGACTCATCTTACAAAAAGATAGTCAACAAAATAATTAGAAGGCTAACTCGAGAACATTGGTCTATAGTATAGTTATCGACCTACCGACCCATCCATTCAAGAAAGTCTAGTAAAATAGTCCTCCAAATCTATCCCTAGCTACCAGTAGGTAATCTCTCCCCTAATAAGCCTCCTAGCTCATGATGTTGTCTGGCTCTAGCATCAAAGACCACAGTAAGGCATCCGAACCGCATCTCGATTAGACAGGACCACTTAAAGAGGGTCATGGTCATCTTCTCCACAACCAAAGGAAATGTGTTGGTGGTCAGCCACCACCTCTTAATAAGGGAAAAAATTAGAGACCTATCGGGACTATGCCCTATGTCTAATTGTAGCCAGCCATTTAGGTTAGCACGAGACAACCTCTACGCCACCTCTAAATGGCATTCAAGAAATCAATCACCCTGCTCAGACAAGACCGACATCCCCTCTAGCTAAACTGGACATCCTACAGCTACATATTCTATCCTTAGTACTTTTCAATTCCGCTTATTTCTAACTCTATTTTGTTTTGCAAAAATGAAATACGAGAGAAAATATTGCAAAAAAATGATACAGAGAAATAAAAGAGTGATAGAAAATACATACTATAAGAAAGCCAAGCCAACTAGCATGCGCCTGACGTTTTACTAGCAAATCTGAGTTGATAGGCATAGGTGGCTGAACTTTGTCCTTCATCAAGTGAACAGTGGGATCCTAGTCCGATAAGGGTACCACATTAGAATAAGTAAACATGGCAGATGCTTCAGTTGTATTGGCAAGTAACTCATCCGCAGAAAAAATATATTGCAAACTATTTACCAAGTTGTTGAGTGACGGAGTGTCAAAAGCCAGAATTGCCTCTCCTCTTAAAGATGCACTCAGTAATCCTGATAATTCTTCCTCCTCCTCATTGATAATCGGAACCGATAACATCCAAAAGCTTTTTCTTTAAGTCAAAAAGGAGGAAGAAGATATTTTTTAGAGAATTTGAAAGTTATGGTTAAAAATGAAAGTTAAAACTCTATTTATAGGCAAATTCATAAACTCTAAAATTTATTGCATTCAAACTTAGCAATCATGTCCTCACTAACATGACTAGTAAGGGGGACAACTGTGAACCTTTATTTTGAAACCATTGCATGCGGCCCATCCACACGAGCCCAATGAATCTGACCAGGTAAAAATCATAATTCAAATGGACCTAAAAAATCCCAAAATTGAATTGGACTAAACCAAACCAGACCTAAAAAATTGGGCCTAGGAAAAATCTAGGCCCGAAATAATAGACGCATGGGCTAATGACTTCACGCATGCCTAAAGCCTTCAATGCATCCGTCAAGCCCATCATGCATGTATGAATGCCTACGTGCATACGTGGAGCATGTCACACACGGGCCTATCATTTTAGGATTTTCTAATTCGTTTCTCTATAAATTCAACCCTCTAGAACATACCCGAGTTCTGACCTTTTTATGCACTTTTTCCCAGCGCTCAGACACACTCGAGATACACTTACAGACTTCAGTTTTATGCAATTTGGCATCTTTCTGAGCCTCAAAAACACCATTTTCAAACTATATACACTACAGACTCTCCGATTTCAGACATTACAAATGATCAATCCAATCAGCCAGCACTCAATCCAGCCTATCCTATCACAGTCCAAGAATTCAATTAGTCCTCTCCTATAATAATGGAGACACATTCTGACTTCGTTAAACTGTCAAAACACTCAATCTCAAAACCTCGCAAAAAGGTAATACGAAGCAGTATACTTCTCACCTTTAGTTCTATAATTATTTTAAGCCCTTTAATCCAGACCTAAGGCATGCTTTTCAATCATTCATTTTAAGCTCTTTAATTCATATTAAAGCACTTTTATGAAAATCATTTTCATAATTAAAATCAATCAAACCCTAAAATTCGTTTAGGTAAACTCATATTCAAAATCATTTTCATTAATCAAGTATCAGAATTGATTAATAGCACTTTCGGTTAATTATTTTTAATAATTAAAATCAATTAGCTACTGAACAAACCAACCACCCCATTGTTATCAGAATAACCCCCACCCTTCACAGAAGGGAGAACGGCATGGGGTTTGATTCCCATTCAAAGGGATACACCGGCAAGCCTTTCAGGGCTTTAACTCCAAACCTTTTCCTTTAATTGTCTGTTTTTATTATTATCTGCTTTATTATTGTGTTATTTCATTGTTCACTTGTTCAATTTCTTTTGTTATGATTTTTATTTCCCGTGTTACTATTATTCTATCTGATGTATGGCTTTGGGGAATGTGTACTCCTCCCAAATCATAAGACTGGAGGAGATATCCCCTAATTTATTGATTTTTCTTATATTATTTTATCATTTTATTTGGGGTATTGTGCCTTCCTCAGAACCTAAAGTGGGCTAGAGGAAGGACCCCTAGCAAAATCGCTTGTCTTTACTGCTTTATGCATGTCATTTACATAAATGGCATGTTCATGCATTCATCTTATATAAATGCTCATTCATACATGAAAACCAATCTTTTTAACTGAACTTGCATGATTTCACTAGGGCCAAAATCTTGTTTTAATTAAAATGGTACAAAACCAATTTCATTAAAATGTGTTTAAATCACGAACCTCGAACCCCCTTTGGTTCCAAAAAGAACAGCTTTTCCAATTGGGTAGAAAACTAAACTTTTTCTTAAAATGGAGTTTATAACAAAAAGAATTTTTAATCACCTCATAATAAAACTGGTTGTTCTTAAAAGTTAAGTGGCGACTCTAATCACTTCACACAACGTGCACTCCAACAAACATATATGGGGGCACAAATGTAGGAACCCGATCCACGATCCATGACGCCTCAAAAGCGCAATTCGAAAGGTTTACTCCGGGCCTTGTAAGAGGTTCACAAGCGCGCTCTTCGGGGGGAAATCCCGTGGGACATTCGGGCGGGGCCTCACATATACACTATATAAAGGATTTTAAACTTTTTTTTTTAGAGAGAGAGACTCTAAGACGTACTAAATAGAGAATTTAAAGATATATTCTTTGGTTTTTAGGGTCTAGACTTAATTTCTTCATAGATTTCATCTTAGTTTCATAGTTTTATTTCAATTTCTATTTCAATGTATTTTTGGCTTGTAATTAAGATTGAAGTTGAATTTCTCTAAGGATATTGGGATTTTCTGCACTTTGATTGAGGTTTTTAATCTTAACTCTTTTATTTGAATTTTCTTTGGGTAACCTTTATGTGAAGAGATTAAGCATGATTTCCATTTATTTCATTATCAATTTGTTGAGATTTAAACCAACCATGAGTTGAATTTCCATTCTCTAAAGATTAAGCATGAATTAATCTTGATATGAATAATAGTGATTGGATTCTTTGATTCTGTTAAACTTTTTCTTGATTGAATTGAATTAACAGCTATAAATAATTGCTTGATCACTAATTAGTTTAAATTAGGATTTTGGAGATGGAGTAAGAGCGAAAATCTAAACCTGAAACTATTCAATTGAGATTCTAAAATGAATTAGGAATATAAGTTTTAGTCTTAAATCCTTTGATTGATGCTTGTTTTCTTTAGATTACTTCTATGAATGTGATAACTAGTAGAATAAGCTCTAATTGAATGATTGCATTAAAAATTGGATAGTTTAATATAATTCTTTGAACCAATTGCTTAAAATTCATAGATGGTGGATGGTAAAGATGTCTAGACTCATTCATATCATTACATATCACATCCTTTACTTTCTTGCTTTAGAACTAATTATTTACTTTATTTTCAAAACCAAAATTCTTTTACTTTTAATTGCACTTTGTGAAACAAATTAATAAGCCGACTTGAGTTCTGTGGGAGATACGACCTTTGGTTCTCATTCTATGCTATAATTGTTTGTATACTTACAGTAACTATTGGACAATATATTTTGAGCCGAACAAGTTTTTAGCGCCATTGTTGGGGAACTAGCTAGGCGTTGTTTATTTGTCTTTTATGAATTTTTTTATTTTAGTTTATTACTTTTATTTTTAATTTTTTCTACTTCTTTTTCATATTTTATGAATGGAATAAGATCTCTTGAAGGAGATATTCTTCCTTTTATTGATAACGTGCATAATATCGGAGTGAAAAATAAAGACAGAGTTCAAGTGATTGTTGACCAACCGAGTGTCGTGGGGGATCAACGACGTTTAATGAAGGAGTTTGTTAAATTGTCATTAGGATAACTACTTTTTGCATCTAATTAGACATGGCTTCATGGAATTATTATCTAAAGTTTATTCACTATAATTTGTTGCCGTCGTTCTATGGAGTGGAAACGAGGATCCTTTGAACGTCATTCGGGATTTCTCCTTGATTATTCAGACCATACCTCTCCAAGGTCTGACTAAGGATCAATTGAGGATGAGGTGTTTCCCTCACACATTAAAGGATGTTGCAAAAACATGGCTAATGATAGTACCTCCTGATTCTTTGACTAGATAGGAGGAAGTTTATACAAAATTCATGCAGAAATTTTATTCTCATAAAAAGACTATTGAATTAAGGACTAAGATTCCTACATTCTCTCATATGGAAGGAGAACCTTTCCATGAGGCATGGGAATGCTTTAAGATGCTACAAATCTAATGCCCACATCATCATTACCCTTTGTAATTGCTTAATCAACTTTTCTATAATGGACTTACTTATCAAAACCAAGGGATAGTAGATAATACAGCTAGAGGTTCTATGAGTGAGATTACCCCTGGTGAGGATTTTCAATTATTTGAGATGTTTAGAACTAATTCCCAATAAAAGAGTGTGAGGGGTAGGCAAGCCATTGCACGTGAGGTATCACATAGAAAATACATGGTAACATAAATAGTTGAGTTCCCTCATCAAGTTGAGATGCTGAAAAGGAATGGAAATTCACCCACTCAAGTTCAACACGTGTGTGGAGTATGTGGTATCTTTAGACATGGTACCAATGTTTATCCTTCCAGTTTTGATCATGTTTCAAGTGAGCTAAAAGAAGCTCAAGTTTTAAAAGAATTCCAACCAAAGGTTCAAAATAATCCTTATTCTAATTCATATAATATGGGTTAGAGAAATCATCCTAATTTTGGTTAGAGGAACAACAACAACAACAACAATTTCAACAACAACACCAAAGTGAGTCTTCTAATTTTGGCCAATGTCTATCTATTATTGAAAATAGCTTGAACGCCTTTATTCATGCTTGTACTTAAGCTTAAGAGGCCACCAATAGAAGATTGGATTCACTTGAGGTATCAATAAGGAGAATTGAGATTCAAGTTGACCAAGTGGCCACCCAATTACAAGTGAATCAAAGTGGTAAGTTGCCTAGCCAACTTGAGCAAGCTAAGGCTATTTCTATCATTCGATGGGATCATGATGCAAAAGAAGAGGTAAAAATAGAGGTTGACGTTGAAAAAGTGGAAATGTTGGCTAAGAAAAAGGAGGAGTGCATAGATTTAGAATTTCAGTTATCAAAGTATGCACATCCTATTTCGTTTCTTGCACGTTTGATGCAAAGACAATTGGACACCCATCTAGGTAAGCTTCTAACTCTTTTTACTCAATTACATATAAATATGCCTTTTATAAGATCTTTGATGCAGATGCCTAAGTATGTGAAAGTATTTAAGGAGTTCCTTGAGAAGAAAGAGAAGTTTGAGGAGGTGTCTATGGTGCAAATATTTGAGGAGAGCTTTTGCAATATTACTAAGCTACCACAAAAGCTTAATGATTTAGGGAGTTTTACTTTTCCTTATCTCTTAGGTAGTTTAAATATTGAAAAAGCATTAGTTGATTTAGGGGAAAGTGTTAGTATTATGCACCTAAAAGTTTTTATGGCCTTAGGTTTAGGAGAACCTAAACTAACACATCTCTCACAATTGAATTAGCTGATAAATCTATTATTCATCTAAGGGGATAGTTGAGGATATAGTGGTTAAGGTTGGGAAATTTATCTTTCCTGTTGATTTTGTGGTGGTTGATATGGATGAGATTATTGAGAACTCGCTTATTTTAGGGAGACCATTTTTAGCAACTTCTAGAGCTATCATAGATGTTTATGAGGGAAAATTGACCGTAAGAATGGATGATTATCATATTGTGTTTCAATTTCCAAAGATTCATGCACACAATATTGCACATCAAAAGGACAAATTATATGAAACCATTGTTAACCCTAAACCATTAAATGATAAAATTGATATGGTTAATAGTGTTTCTTTGGAGAGTTGTGTTGTGTAGGAAATTATAGAGTCGAAACCTTATGCTCAAGCTGAAATTTTTCCTTTAACTACGGCAACAAATGAACTGGCTCAAAAGTCAGTAAGAATACCAAGTCTTGAACGTAAGAATGGATGCAAAAGTAAAGGTAAGTAAAAAACATGAAAGAAAGGTAAGAAGAAGTGGAAATATTGAATGAAAAAGGTAATCTTGTTTAGTTACCTAAGTTTGTTGTCAATTCTTGCCTGAAAATTTAGAAAGAATGTTGGAATAGTACCTATGGAATGTCTTATTTTAAATGTAATAAATTTGGGTTCCATAGTGAGATGTTTAATGCCTTTGAGGTAGATTAATCCTATCTCAATGTCCAGCTAAGACGCCATTAAAGAAGTGTTGTATAAGAGGCAACCCACTATTTTAAATTATTTTTTAGTTTATTTTTCTTTTGATTTTATGTCTTTAGTTCAGTTGTCAAGAGATAATGCACGGGTATGGTAGTTTTTAGTTGTGATTTTATAGGTATTTATGGGGTTTAAGGATCTAAATTGGGTATTCAAGTGTGTGGTAAGTTAAATTTGAGAAGAATAAATTTTGGCCTAGAAATTTCATAGACACAGTATGTTATGGAGCAGCCTACACACCAAGTGGAGAGGATTCAACATCATAAAGATGAGAAAGGTCAAGAAGGAAGGATCAAGTTCAAGAGGTTTCTAGTCCAATCAGCATGCCTCAAGGACCTATAACAAGGTCTCGGTCTATGAAGCTTCAACAAGCCTTAATCATTCATCTACAAGGCTTAGTGAATTCGACTAGTGAATGCTTGCAAGGGCGCTAAAGTGTTGGAGTATGTACAGCCCAAGTTCAATATAATTTAATTCAAGTTCAAGTTACTAATGGGTTTCATTAAGTGTATTAGGCCACATTAGTTTTGGGCTGGTTTGGTTTAATTAATTTTCATTTGGATCATATTAGTATGGGCTGATTTTTAATTAGTTTTAATAATTAAGTTAGTATTAGGCCACATTAGTTATGGGCTGATTTTAATTAGTTTTAAAATAATCAGATTAGTGAGTTGATTAGGGTTTTCTTTTGTAAAGGCTATAAATATCCTTGGCCGAATTGATTATGACAGATTTGAATCATTAAAAAAACCTAAAGGCTATTTGCTTTTATCTTTGTGTTCTTGTGTAGAATGAATGCTTTAAGGAACATTCAAGTAAATTGATCATCTTCTTGTGGAGTGTTTCGAAATTGGAATTCAGAAACAAGTTTTCTTTGTTCCAATTCTTTGATCATTTTATCTAAG
>CAOJBK013500473.1:0-13528 GCA_948294925.1 Codiaeum variegatum
TAATTAAATTAATTTTTTTTTAATTATTTATTTATAATTCTTAATTAATATATTTTTATTGATAATATATTAATATATTAATTATGCATGAAGATATATTTATAAATTAATAATAGAATTAATCATTTTAAAATAAAAAGTGACTTATAATTTCAGACAAATAAAAAAAGAAAGCAAGTCTATCTTTTCTAAACAAAATGACTATCAATTTAAGGATTAAAATACAATTCATATATAGTTCATTTCCGAGATCAAAATTAATTTATGGATTCAAGTAAAATGAGAATTTTTTTTTTAAACTATAAATAGAAAAAGATTAAGAACCTTCAGGAATGAGAAAAAAAGCTCAAATCAGATCCAAACAGGCCAGCAAATAAATTTACTAACATTTCTTAAAACGAAAAATATATGACATGAAATTAGATAATGCCTCTTTTCACCTGAATATCAAATCAAACCTGAAGACCGATAAACGGGCGCAGGCTGTGACTGTCCATCCCCTCCATTACTATCACAAATCCATTTTATCACATACAAGCTGGCTGTACTCAAACTTATTGATTGTTGGTTCTATTTGCTCATTGGGGAAGAAAGAGAGATAGGACAGCAAACTTTTAATTGGTTGGCTGTACAATAACAAGGTACAATGATTTAGTTCCTTAATTAAGAATGAATGATACATGAAGGTACGTTACCCTTTAAAAAGACCTACATTTTACCTGGTAAAAACATAAATTGACAATCCCAAGTCAAAATTAATTTCGTTGTTTGTGGCTAATAAATAGAAGGGAGAAATGCTATTACAGCAAAAAAACTTTCATTGCATGATAAAGAAAATAAAAATAAAAATAAAAAATAAAGATCAAACGCAATGGAAATCAAGGCTTCCATAATTTCATTGTGCAGTCTTCACCGTATGTAGCTACAAGATTCCGATGGGGATGATGAGTCACGCCTATTACATCCTTCTCATGAACCTGCCAGTAATAAAAGCATCAAAACATGTCAATGGTGCTACAACGGTTATGATAGTAGAAAAAAAAATACCAATCTGCAATTTTCACAAGCCATTCTAAGGGCAGGATCTATAAATATTAGTGCATGCAAGTATATGCACAAATTTGAAAAGCATGCAGATAGAATAATCTAAGGCTAATGTTGATGCTATTTTCTGCCCATAAATTACTGAACACCAACACAAATTACATTTATATGGACTTGGCATCTCAGAAACAATGCTCAAAGACTAGAAAAATAATAGCTGAGGATGCATGTAAAATCAGAGTCAACGAATATTCATTGAAGGTTAAACATAAATGGAACGAGTGACTGCCTAATGTTGTTCAACTTCCGCCACAGTAAAATTCATTCCTTAAGGACTTCATTTGAAACTTCAGTTTGAAGAATTTGAAATTATGAGATCTGACTTAGCAAGAAAAAATATAGGTTTCCTGTGATTGACTAAATTTATGAAGTGATTTACTAATGTGAATGAGAGCATTATTTGAACATGGACTTGGAAGTTCATATAAAAAGCATCTTCCCAAATTAACTAGGAAGTAGGTTTTATATCATGAATTCAACCTTCATTCAGGAATGTAATTTATAACATCCCTCATTTTGAAATTATCTCATTCAAACAAGACAAGAGACAATTTCATAAATATAATTGTTAGTTATTTTGATGGCAAAAGAATGTCAGCAATCCGAAGGCCTATTTAACCACCTCAGGCTCTAATAATTTCATTTACCTTCATTAGATGCTCTAGTTTACCAGACTGATGGCTGAAGCAGTATATATTCCTGCAGAAGATTTTCAAAGTAATATTAGTTAATATGATCAAAAGCTTGATGACTGCCAAATAAAGAACAACTGTTACAACTTAGTTTAACTGCAGTAAAATAGACCTGTTCATGGGCCTATAGACTTGCAGTGTGTAAAAGATATAGGTGCCTTTAGGCAAGAGTTTCCAGCTTCAACCAAATCCAGCAATCAAAGTGGGTTTCACTTGGCACATAGCTCAATGAATTAAAACATCAACTTTTCTTCAATATGGCTGGGTTGGTCAATGATAGGCTTGACTATCAGGAGGGATTGGATTTAAAACTCCTGCCTAATCTGGCCAGGCTAGTCTCTCCTTTTGAAATACACTAATAATCATACTACTTGAAACCTGCAGCCCTAATTGGTGTCTGCCCCAAATGTAGCATCCACTCAAAAATTTTTCAAGATTTTAAAGGCAAACGGCAATTTAATACTAACATTCTTAATCCCATTTCCCAAAGCAGACCAAAATGCAGAAAATTCAAGCACCATCAAGTCTCACAAAACACCAAATACTGCAATGAGTCATCTCTGATGCTAATTAGAGGACAATTTTTGCAAGTGAAACTTGAAACACCAGTCTTCTTAATCAAAGTATTTAAGGAATTTCAACAAATTGAAATAAAGAATATTTGCCAGTGCCACCAAATTTGACTAAAGAAATTGAATAAAAATCTTGAATCAAGGGTCTAGACTTGATTGCTACAACCCAACAATTTAACAGCAATACATGGAGCAGTTTAACTGCAATTTTTAGGACCTGCTAATGATTAGAGAGATGCTAATCATAATATTTACAGCAGGCTTGTTAAGGATGATTACAATTCTGATGAACGATTACAAAATTCCAGTTAACTTCAAATCCACTCACATTAAGAGAAAGGAGACAAAGCAGTAAGTGACACATATCTTGATTGACAAAGAGACCAACTGGCAGCCACACTATACGTTTGCTTTTTATTGGATATCCATGCAAAAAATCACATAACTTATGCATCAATAGTCTGGAAGTTGAACCGGCTTGTTTACCTGAAGCCTCAATCACTCTTGCACCTTCTATATTATTGACGTTATCAGATTCAAGAAAATTTGAACTTTAGTTTCTCTCTAGCAATCACTCACAGCAGATGCAACATGAAATGAAGACAATTTTATGCAGAAGCAGGAAATAAAAATTAAAAGACAAAGATTACAGAGCAAACAAAACAAAAACATGTTTAGCAGCATAGCATGTCAAGGAACTCCTTCACATTGATGTTATTATAAAACAAGATAGACCTTCATCTAAATCAAATAAAACAAGAGCCAATAGTATATCAAACAGATGCAGATTAAAAAATCATATCTAATCCCCAAAAGTAGAAGATTTGACAATAAACCTACAGAACTAAAGCAGTACCTGTCTTCACCAACACAGTAGATCCATTCTCCTTTTGGGGATATGCATGCTGCAACAAAATCTCCACCTTCTCTTTTACCAGATGAGAAGCTCTTCACAACCTGCATTATAATTATCAAAAAGGAAAAAATCAATCAATAAAATTCCCTCTAGCTCAGAAGTATTTCTAAAATTAAGAAAACTCAAATTCACCATAGTAAATTCCCAAACGGTATTTTGGATGTCATGGATTTGAGAGATTTGAATTTCATTCAAATTTAGCTTTTTTTCCAAAGAAAGTAGATGAATTTGATTTGGATGAAATTACTCCTCAAATCATTTGAACTATAAACTTAGAATTTCAAATGATTATTTTTAACTTGTTATTTCAATACTAACCATGATTATTAAGACTACATAAATAAATTAATTTCATATTAATTCACATAAACTACAATTTAAGCAATACCTATAATAAAAGCTCAATAGACTTTATAAATGTTTTTTCATACTTGTCAAGCAATATATTTATAATTTTATAGATTTTAAGTCTTACATTTGAATGTGGAATTTGAAAACCAAACTCGCATTCAAACGCAACCCAAAATAAATTTGTAAGTATACAACCGTGCTAATGTTGATCCAGTGCTCATTGAAGAAACAGGCCAGAAATTGTGAAATCATACATCATATTTTTTTTATGTTTCTTTGGCTGAGATCATTTTATTTTGTAATAGAATAAAATTTATCTGTACTTATTCAACTGAATAAATTTCTTTAATCATAATATTTAGCTCAGCTAAATGTGTGTGTGTGTATATATATATATAATCATTATATTTAGCCTAGCTAAATGAATATTACATTATGTTCTAAAATACTCATTATTCATTATGCTAAAAAATGCAAAATTATTCCTTTAGAAGTGTGCCAAATTATGTTTTCAAATAGCCTTTTGTCTGGACTCTAGAATCTAATTTGAATGCAATTGCTAATTTATGTTTGTGCTTTGTTGTATCCCTGTTTGTAATTTGTAATGTCCTATGTCCAATAAATGGCTTATTCTTTCAAGGGCAATAAACAGAAAACCTAACTCAAAAATACAACACATTGGTAGAAGAGATGAATATCACACCAATATGTATTTTTAAGATTTGAACTCTTGACCTCCTGGATTAGAAGGCAAGTTGACTTGAATCACTTGACTGCTACACCAGTTAATGGCCAATATGTTATATCTTAACACAGCATCCTTTAACAAACCATGTTTTGGGAGTCGAGAGAATAGCAGTAGAATAGAAAATATATACCTTAATAGCTGAACAAAAAGAAAATCATCAATGCATAATGCATTTGAAACATTAGGTAGATATATGTAATCACATGATGGGGTAAATCCAGTTACAGCGTCAGTTTGAGTTAAGAAGCTACCTGTCCTTGAAGTGTCATGAGGCAAATCGAAGACGTCTTATTACAGACAACAATGTGATCTGTGTTTTTAGGAAAAAGATGGACCGAGTTCACAGAAGCATCACCTCCCTACACTTCAAATAAAGCAACATAATGACATGAACAAACTTTATTAAAAAAAATAAAAGAGATGGGAAGAAAGACTATCTGTAGAATGTTTCAAGATATGACACAAGGCAAAGCTAAATTCACATGAGAGTGCATATATCATAGTACCCTTAATGGAGGTGGCGGCCTAAATGTATGTATACACTCTGTACTCTTCACATCCCAAACCTATAAGAGGAAAACGATCTGTTATCCAAAGAAGATAAAATATATGCCACAAAAACAAAATACCTAAGTAACTTACCTTGACTGTGCAATCACTGGAGGCAGTAATAACACGAGTTCCATCACTTGTAAAGATGGCATCATTCACATACGATGTATGTCCGCGGAATTCTTTTAACAACTTCCCAGATTTTAGGCCATGTATTCTACATCAAGTGCAATAAATGGTTATCCAAAAATGTTGCTGACAATGAAAGAAAAACAATTGTTGCACCAATATGGAAACAAACAAAAATAGAAACATCAATTAAATAAATGTAATTACATTAATGAAAAGTTATGATAAAAGGCATCACAGGATGTAATATGATAACATCTATACTATGTGCCAATTAATGGTAATCAACAGTTCCAAATATGAATAAAAAGCTAAAGTGCCTCAGGAAAGAAAATATGCAACAAGACAATCATTAACCAACCTGGCTGTCGTGTCAAAGGACGTACTGAGCAACTGGCTTCCATCACGAGAGAAGGAAAGGCTAGTCACTCCTCGAGAATGTGCACGTTCAAGACGACGCAAGCATTGACCAGTTCTTATCCGCCAAACCTATATAGAATTGCACATCAGGCAAACCATAGACACATTTCAATGTTGCAATTCCAAGTTATAATACATTGTTGTCAGATTTTACCACTTATTATGCATAACCTAAAGCCAAGGAAACACAACAAAACTTACTTTGATCTTCCCATCTTGGGAACCAGACGCAATCATCTCAGAGTCTCGGCTAAAATCAACACATAGGACAGGATCATCGTGCATCATAAAAGTTTCCTGAAAAGGCATACAATTCATAAGCAATGCATAAGATAGCCTGCTCTGCTACAAAGTACATAACGGATATATTTATGGTACTTGTAAATAAAATAAACTAACACATGCACTTGTAGTGAAAGGAGGCTTTAAGTAGCAATTGAAATAATGAAAGAAAATCATCACCCCTAATCTTTTGGCTGCGGAAGAGAGAGGATTTCAAGTATACTCAAATTAGAAAAGGTTTCTTATCCTGTTTAGTTGTGATTTTAAGGCCAGTGAATATTAATTATGCATTCTGTTATCAGTTCTGTACTACATTGATTGCTTCAACAGAAGACTACTAAGCTTAAATATGTGGCTGATAGAGAGGTGAAATGATTCCATTGAAGAGATTCTCACGGTGCTAGGCTTCACAAAGCTATCACAAGCGGTTGCAAAAATTTTGCTCAAAAGATAAGTTTCAGATGATGGGGTAGCTTGAGACTCTACTCTGGTAATGATCTAAGGAAGGCTGATGAACCAATGCAATGATGCTATGTCGCTACATCGGATAAATATGCAACAATGTATGATATTTGGTCAAAACTCAACCATTGATACAAATAGATGAGATATTCATGTTAATTCGACTATATGAATATGATAAAATGTAGAAAACAACACTACAATGAAACAGATCATAAGTGGAACTCACATCAGCCTGATACTGAAGATCTTTCTTCAGCTTTCCACTTAAGTAATCCCAGACCTGGTGGTGACCAAGAAGTCAAAGATCAATAAAGACCATCCATCACTTTTAGCTGATGAAGAAATTTCCCAAAAAGATACCTCAATAAATCCATCAACAGAGCACGAGACTAGGAATTGCCCATCTGGTGAGAACCGAGCACATTCTGCATGACTTTTGGTTCCAAACTGCAGAAGAACAAATTCAATCAGAATATGCAGACTTATGATTTAAGGGCCAACCAACTAGAATAAAGTTTCCACAGGCAAAGCATGCAAACAAAATAAAGCTAATAGGAGATAGAAGTTAATTAAATAGTAATTGCCTGTCACCCAGGGCAATCTAAAAATTCCTGATCACCCTTTCTTTCCTCGTTACAACTCACATTTAATTCAAACAGCTCATAATGTTCTAGCATTATAGAAGCTCGGGCCAAAGGCAATTGTTGTTTGGGTTCAACATTGCAAAAGCTAACTAAGAATTATTTTAGTAAAAGATGAATCACATCCCTTTTCTGTTTGCTGTTTAGAAGAGATTCTTCAGGCTGAAATCATTACTGGGGACAAAGTTAATGCTGTGCCGGAGAGTATATCAGCTTATCAAAGAGCTAAGCAAGATAATTTGGTTTAATCAAAATGCAACTCCATAGCAAAGCTTAAATCAAAATGCAATTCCACAGCTGCCAGATGTGACTCTCGATTAATAAATTCAATAAGCGGGCAGTTTGAGGTTTATTGAATAGTCAGATGGTGCTGCTTAGTGATTTACCAGAGCTGCCTGGGACAATTCAATTTCGTATACAGGAGAGATGGTTTAGGAAAGGTAGCAGAGCTCCTCCATAGCAGTAGGTATTTTGTCATTTGCTCTTCTTAGAAAAACATGGTAAACCATACCAAGCAGCAGTACCCAACAATAAAAACAATGGAGAAAGCAGTCTGCAGTGTCTCTGCGCACGGTTAGTCAATACAGGTGAAACACTTTAAGGCCCCGTTTGGGGTTGAGTTTGGATAAAGCGCTTTTCAGCAAAATTTTTATGATAAAACTGCTTTTCTAAGAAGCAGTTAAACTAATGCTTTTCCCAAAAGCAAGTTTGAAAAAGCAATGTATAAGAAACAATAAAAATCAATCAGTACAACAAGTAAATTTTAAAAAAAAAAATCTAAAACACTTCCCCACCCCCCCCCACAACCCCCAACCCCTCCTACAAAAGAGCAATCTCGCATCCTAAAGCAAATGGAAAATAGGTAAGAGATATGTACACAGATGTAGACACCAACCTTAATGGTGTGTGCAAGAGTTGTTGGGTACATGTCCTCTACATCCTGTTTCATAGCAGCTGTTCCTCGGAATAAGTCAAACTGCGTTCCTGGCGGAAGCAACCCTGAAACAGCCAAATATGCACTTGATTCATTAGAATGTAATTCCAAATATGTGCACATGATTCATTAAGATCCAAAGTTGAGGAAATGGCAGGAAGCAATTCTTCAGCCCCCACATACATTGGCCTCCCCAAGGTGTGTAGCAGGCAGAGGGCAGCAGCCACATTTTAGATAATGAAAACATAAATAAATTACAAAAATATGTCGAAACCAACAAAAGCAAAAAAAAGAATAGCATTCAGAAGCAACTTAATAGTAAAATATAAACTATCCAGACAAAAGTTGTAGCATGAAAACAAATATCCAAATGATGCTTCAATTGGTTTGATATAAACTCTCACACCAAATTCACAAGTATTGTTAGGTCCAGAAGCTCACCTTGGTGTTGTTGCCACTTTAAAGCCTGACCTATTAGAGCCATTAATCGAGAAGGTGGAACAACACTAACTTCTGCAGCAAGAGCTGAAGGCATAAAAGGTTTAAAAAAAAAGAAACCATATTAGGTAAAAAGGCGAAAATACAAGCATAAAAGGAATGCATGAAAACTATTTCATTCATTACAATAATTTTAAAGCCTTAGTAACACTACACATATTTGACTGATGTCGGCATCTATCTTGTAATGTTAGTTATGAGTCATTTGTTACACTTAAGTGTAGCAAAAAGCTTAAATATACTGTAAGGCCAAAAGAAATAATACAAAACAACAGTCTCCACCAGTAGGCAAATGGAGAAGAACCTTGGGCAATCTGTGCACGGCGTTTCTCCTTGGTTGAATCCTGGTAAGCCTGTCACATTGGAAATTGGTCTTAACAAATAGCAAAGAATATACTCAATGACTGATGCAACAAAGACACAATGGATTATAAAGCCCAAATTGAGCAATAGATAACCAGTTTCAAGAATTCTTTACAGAAAAAAAAGATCTATTTCCTCAAAGCAGAGTAAGGCTAGCAGAGAGCCTTACAACAAACACCAGCTAAAGTTTAAGCTAGCTTATGAACTCGAGTTCATTTTGAACCAGAGGGGAGTTCACTATAAAAAGTTCATGTCCAAGAAGTTGTCCCTCATTTAAGGAGGAACAATTGCAAAAGTCTCCCAACTCCTTAGTCTTCCTCAATCCACCATCTACTTGGCAGGGTAGCTTATTCCTTCCCCTTCATACTTACCATATTTCAAGGAAAGCAAAACAAATATCCACAGAGAAAATTTCAGTCATCCAACTAGCTTTCCATTGCTTATCAAACAGCAATAAACATCCTCATGATGTTACCTACTTGATGTACCATGATAAGACCAATACATGCAGGAATTCTGAAAACTATACAGCACGATCCTGCAATATGGTGCCTATAATCTAGAATTCACTAATATGACTAGTAAGTTAATTCCATTTCACCATTCACTTGGGATGCATGGTTTGCTTCCACAGAATTTGAATAAAACTCCTCTGGTTGGATTGAATTTACCTGCAAGACAGTGAAACGGTCAGGGGTGGCCGGACGGGTGTCCAGCGTAAACCCTCCGATGATCAAGTCAGTTTCTATAAAGGAGTTGAAAAGGAGGTCTCAGAAATAGAATGTGTGTGGCTTTATGAGTATTTTTCGGTCTTACCTGAAAAATACGCTTTGAGGAGTACTTATAAGGTTGAGTCTCTGTAATGGGACATGTGTCCGATTTGGGTAGAGTATAAAGTATCCTTGATGGGACTGTGACATGACTGGAGGGCTAATGACTGATGTAGTCAGTTGTCTCTGTCAGAGGTTCGAATCCCGAAGGATTATATTTGGTATTATGACCATATGATCAGGGGATTGCTCTTTCCTCCCTCTCCTTTCTTCTGTAAATGTTTTGACTATTTCCAAATAAATCCTATGATGCTGACGTCCAACTTCATTGAAGACCTGCACTGTTTTGAAGTAGTCTGCTATGTGCAGGAATTTCTGATCCCAGTGCCAAGATGTTTTGTGCTTTTTTCAACTGGTCTATTTCCAACGAGCCCTATATCTGGTGCTTTCAGAAGAAGCACTTGCGAACCCTCTTTGGG
Organism: Codiaeum variegatum; assembly: GCA_948294925.1. Lineage (NCBI taxonomy): Eukaryota > Viridiplantae > Streptophyta > Magnoliopsida > Malpighiales > Euphorbiaceae > Codiaeum > Codiaeum variegatum. The sequence continues at coordinate 9,917 of CAOJBK013500473.1, forward strand.
ACGAAAGAGAATAAGGTGGATGACTGGAAAAATAAATTTTTATAAGGTGGATGACTGGAAAAATAAATTTTTCTCTGTAAAAGTGTTGAAGCCCATCAAAGAGGGTCAGGTGGGCTTCGGGTTTCTAGGCGTGTACAGGGGAAGGCCCAAGGTTGAGAAGTTTGAGAAAAACCTGAGCCTTTTTAATGCTCAAGGCATTCGAATTCTTGCCACCTATCGTCGTTTTGACCGAAGCCTTATTATGAGTTCCTCCTTCCTTTGCCATGCTAATGGGGCTTTCATGTTGCCTCGCAACGTGCAAAGGTCTTCAGGCGAGTCTTCTCAATTTGTTATTTCTCTACTCTTACTTCATCTTCTTCTTCCTTGCTAATCTTGGGTTATATGCAGAACCTTTGGTGGACAAGAAGGCCAAGGTTGTTCTGAAAGAGGTCGTTAAGGCAATGGTTGAAGCTTTTCCTGAAGCGAACCTCCCTATCCACCCTGTTGATAATAAGGCTTTTCTGCCCATCCACTACTTCTGAACTGAACTCTTGAGGATGCGAACCCACGAGGAAAATCAGGCTGTTGTAGTCTCGAGAAACTAGAATGTGGAGGAATTCTTATACCGGTATCTGAAGAACTTCAAGGTCGGGATGGAAGACTTGGACTTCTCATCAGAGAACGATCCTACAGCCCTCACCATTGCAGCTGTTGAAGACGAAGGTGAGTTAGTGGTTGGGCCTGTTGGGGGCAACACTGAAGATATACCGATGGATGATCTTTCTGAGGAGAAGGAGGTTCCTGATGCACCCCTGGTTCCGAAGAGGGGGCCAAGTAGTATTGCTGACCCTTCTGGAGCAGCTCCTGCTCCCCTTGTAAATCCGGTGCCAGCAGTTGAGAGGAGATTCAAGAGGCTTCGTAGGGGGCCTATAGAGGTGGAGGGTGCTAGAGTTCGGGTGGAGGCTCCTTTCTAGTTGGGAAGATCGAGGAAGCACAACTTTAACATTCTAAGTGACGTGGTGCATGGGCTCGTGAGGGACCATGCTGCGTTCGCTCAAGTGCACAGGCAAGTCATGAGTTTTTTGGATAGGCTGGCCCTCAACCAACGTTCTTTCTATAAGTTGGCTAGCCAATATTACCACTATATCCATGTGGTGAAAGATGGGACCCTGCTGTCTCAACAATATAAGAACTTCGCCAAGTTCCAATCTTCTGAGGATATCTGGAATTTGGCACAGTGGAGCACCCCTGAAGACATTTCCAAAGCTGTTAAGGCTGCAGAGGTTTTGACTAAAGTGCTAACTCGAGCTCCCACATCTCATCCCCCATCTGAAAGATTCTTAGTCCTTCAAGGTATGAAAAAGTTTTCTATTTCTTCCTCCTTTGCACCTTCTCCTTTGTTCTTATTTGTTTTGTTGATGTGGCTTTGTTTGTAGGGGACAAGCCAACTGGTGAGAAGGATGGGCCAGCTAGGGGCCTAAAACAAGTGCCAAGTCCACTTCTGTTCTGCATGGGGTCGAATCCATCCTTCTGAGGGAGATGATGGAGACTCAAGGGGCTCTAGAGTCTCTTCTTAGACTTTCACAGTCTTCTAGAGCTGTCTAGCGAGCCACTGACATTGTTCGCAAGGCGGATCAATCCTTGACGCTTGTGGTTGCTGAAGTTACATCTAACCTTGGAGGTCTAGATGAAGGGGCAGTCGTTCTACCAACTTCGCCTGCAGTTGCTGAAGATGAAGGGACCGCCGAAGCTGACAGGCCGGTTGAGATTCCTAACGTGGATAGGAGGATGTACATAGACGTTTAAGGCGAGACTCTCCCAATCCCTTCTTTCTACGGAGGGAATCTATCTGTTGGGCTGCCTCATGATCCCCCTACTCAATCTACGGGGGATGGTTCTTCAGGTCCCCCGATTTTGGTCATCTCTCGAGATCAGGCTTCGCATGCCTTGAAGGTTTTTTTTAAACTGTTTTGACCTTTTTCCTTACCCTCTTCTTCTTGTCTATAGGAGGTTATTGCTCATTTGGATAGGCTGTTAAGTGACCTGGAAACTAACCAGGCCTCAAATGTAGCGCTGGAGAAGCACGTGTCTATGCTTCGGAAAGCTGTTGAGGAGAAGAATGAGGCCTTGTCTGCTGAGAAGAAGACCTCAAAGGCTCGTGCTACTAAGCTGGAGTCCCTCCAGAAGAAATATCAAAAGATGGAATCTGCCAATGAGTTCTTGTGGCAGAAAACCGAAGCTCTGGAGGTTGAAAATGTTGGGCTCAAGAAGCGCTTTTAGAAGATAACTAGTGAGGCCCGGAATTCAAGTGAGGTAGCTGACATCTATGTCAATAAGTTGGAGGCCTTAGTGGACAAAATGCCACAACTTATTAGAAAGGAGGTCTGGAAGTTCGCTGAGTCCCTTTTCTCAAGGGATGGCATAGCGTTGAGGTGGTCCAGAGGGGCGCAGGGTGGTACAACCGAGCCTTAGCATCCGTCTTTGAGAAGTTCCCAGAGGCAAAAGCTCACTTCAACTCCTTAGTTTCAGAGAGAGTTGTGTCAGACATCCAGCTTCATGAATATCTTAATGACATGGATGCTCCTAACCTCTCCTTCTTGGACCGAATTCTGTCTACCTATGATAAATCAAGGAACCCTCTTCAGGCATCCTCCTCCGGCCATTCAAGTACAAATCATGAGGATCAAATGCCCATCAAAACCCTGATTCGGACTTCTAACCAAGAAGCTAACTCTTCACAAATTCCTCCCTCTTAGGGCTTTTGCTTTGTTAGTTCTACTTTGTCATTTGTACTTGTATTTGTAGCTCATGTTGTAACTTATACATGTACAATTATTAGATTTAATAAAATTCATTTTTTTTAATTTTATTTTTACTGTGTGATTTTACCTTTATTTGCCTTTAGTTGAGACATGCCTTAGGCTTCGGTCTTACCTGAATAAAACGCTTTGAAGGATATTTATAAGGTTGAGTCCATGTAGCTGGGACACGTGTCTGCTTTGGGTAGGCTACAAAGTACCCTTGATGGGACTGTGATATGACCGGAAGGCCGATGACTGATGTAGTCAGCTATCTCTGTCAGATGTCCGAACCCCGAAAGCTAACAAGCTAGATCTCTGAAAATTTGAGGGGGTTCAGGGAGTGACTAACACATTTGCAAAGCTCGGACTAATCATGAACCTCTAGTTGGTGTCAAACCACACTGATACACGGCCATATCAACTTGGATGTAATGCAAGCCAAAACACAATGCATTGTAAAGAAATTAAGTATGATCCACCCACAAGCAAGACACAAATCATCATAGGTACAAGGATGTCCACATACTCAACTCAACTAAGCCTTAATACTAAGTTAATTGTAGTCGACTATATAGATTCGCTTTCTGCACTCGGGATGATCTTTAACCATTTATCAGAATATAAGAGATAAAAGGGGGAAAAAGGTGAAGTGCGAAATAGTAATAGGGAAATTAACTTATAAAATCAAAAGAAAAGTGATGTTTAACCTCATTCGGATCAAAATAAGTTCTAACTAGAAGATGCTCAAGTCGCAAGTATCTCTCAGGTTGCTCCTGCTTCATGACACCCATTGCCTGAGTTTGTCTTAAAATGGCACGTGCAGTGTCTAACT
>CAOJBK013501023.1:0-12796 GCA_948294925.1 Codiaeum variegatum
CAACCTCTATAAATACCATTCAAATCTTCACATTTAAGTGGTTGGTAAAGTCCATTGATGAGAATTGAGTATCTAAATTTTTTCTAGATTTTTCAAGTTCAAGATAAATTTTCCTATCATTCATCTTGAATACATTCTTTCTCTTCTCATCAATAAGTTTGGAAGAATTTATTGTGCATTAAAGTGTTTTCTTGAGTAAGAATTTATTTCAATTCATTTGAACTTGAGTTTTCATCATAAATTCTTTCATCTCAACATATTCTTTGAACATTCATTTATATTGATTGATTATAGGATATGTTATAATAAATACCTTATTCTTTTGTATTTTTAACTGTACTGGCTTTAAAGGTTTTCGGGCACCTAATTAAGCCTGTGGTTGTAATAGGGGTGTCATAGCCGCCCAATTAAAAGTCTATGAGAGATCCATCTATTCATGGGAATGGATGAGAGGTTTTCAAAAGCCTTAGAAAAATTTAGAGGGACAGAAGAAAGAGTATATCTCTCCTGGGTTAGGTCCCTAGTCAGTTAGGATTGTAAAGGCTTTGCTTTAGCCAATTGAATAGAGCTCACTAATGGAATTCTCAAAACTTGTAGTTTTGGGGACTGCATATAGGCCTTGGTGCTGAACCAATTTAAATCCTTGTGTTGTTTCTTTTTCAATTGCTTCAATTGCATTAGGTCCCTAATTGAGTGCACTAAAGTAAAAATATATAGCTTTTGCTAAGTTTTCCTATTAAGCTTCTTATTTATGTTTTAAAACTCTCCTTATCTCATCAATTGGTAAGCCTTTCACACTCAAGAAAATTCAGTTAGGCTTTTACTCATCTCTATCAGGGAACTAACCATTAACACTGGCTTACTACTGTAAGAATCTTCAGGATGCTAATCAGTACAACAAGATATTTGTGTAGTTGGCTTCAATCCTTATCAATAGATGAACATCTTTGGTAACCTATAGAAAAATTGATAATCAGATAGGCACCCAACATAATTAAGTCTTCTAAATTAGAAAAAGTTGAAAACATCCAATTCACCCCCCTCTTGGACGCTTGAACGCACTCACAACAGTTGCCCCTAAGAATAAAATGTGAGGGTCATCTATCCCTGTTATAGGTGAGAGGTTATTCAGATACCAAATGAAGGTCTGAGGGATTAAGTGAGGAATGTATCCTTATTTGGGTTAGCTTCTAAGAGCTATAAAAGGGTTTTCTCTAGCCCATTGAAATAGATGTACTTAATGGAAATCTTAAGGTGTGATCTTTAAAGACTGGATGTAGGTCTTAGTACCAAACCAGGATAAAATTATTGTGCCTCTTGTAGTTTATGATTGTAATTTCTCATTACATTCTATCTCATCTGAAAAAGTATTTTACAATACTTTCAGCACCTAATTGCTTTTGTACTTCAAATATTTTATCTGTATTTTAGAAGCATTAAGTTGAATTGATTAGCTGTATGAGCATCTAATAACTTATCTGGAAAACTGCTAATGATATCTTTAATGTGCTTATTAAAGTACAGTTAGATAGCAATGCAGCCAGTTACAATTATTTATTAGACGGAGTTGAATCTAATATTCTTGAACATCATTTGAAGTGATCATTCTATAATCAACAAAGATAAATCATTTTTCATACATCTCATCACTAAAAAGAAAAGACTGAGCTAAAAGAAAGAAAGAAAAATTTAGAGTCGTTTAATTTACCCCCTCTTAGATGCCTGACTGAACTATCAAAATCCTAGCTCAATCCTTAAAAATCTTGATTTCCTTGCTTAATCTTGGTTGAAAATGTGTTGATCCACCTCTTGGATGCTTCCTTAGTCAGTTTTTCTTTGATTCTTAGAGGCTTTAGGGTTTTCTAGGTTCAAACTCCAGGATTCCCTTTTTTTCTAATATGTCTAGCTTTTATAGTGCAAAAAACTAGGCACTCAAGGGCACCCTCATGTGCATGAGCTTAGCCCATAAGTGCCATAGCCATTCCCTTTTTACAATTTGAGAAGCAGTTGCTTGGCTGTGTCTCACAAGCACCTCTGACTACTGTGAGGCTTTCCTATGAGACATTGTTTTCTAATTTTGTCTTATTTCCATCAATACAGTAGCTCCTCCTTGGATCACGGGCACCCTTCACGCCCTTGAGCCAGCCCATGAGATAAAAAAAAACCTAATTTTCCTTAGCTGTTTCAATTCAGTAGCTATTCCTTAGCTCACGGGAAATTGGCACAGCCATGAGACCTGCCCGCGAGCTCTCCCAATTATTGGAAATGGTCCTTTTCATTTCTGTTTTTGCACAAATCATGAAGTATTCACTACAAAGCTATAGAATGGGGTTTAAACTGGAAAATAGTTGGAAACATACTAGAATAAGCAAATTAAATTCAACTTAACATGGATAATGGCCAAGAAATGGGGTAAAATCTAAGTCTAAGTAGCCATTATCAATAGGAAAAATACATGATGGATTCTTGATTTGACCTATTTCTATAAGCACCAAGCATGAATCTAGTTACTTAGCATATTACTTGAATCTTCATGAAGTTGAACTGAAACTATGGTATTAGGACATTTTCAACTACCTCACCAAAGGTATATTTCCTGAAGGAGCTTCCAAATATGAAAGGAGGACTCTAAGATAACTAGTCAATAGTTATCTACCAAGAGGTGATACTTTAAACAAGAAAACATTGAACGACATTCACCTAAGGTATGTTTATGATGAAGAGACAACCAAAATCATAGAGTGGACTCATAGTGGGAAAAAAAGGTACTTACATAGATGGATGGGCTCTATTATAAAAGATCATAAATCAAGGTTACTATTGGCTCATGATGAATAGACATTGTATACAATTTATCCAGAAATTCCATAAGTTTCAAATCTATGCCAAGCTTCAAAAGCTCCCTTCATAACCTCTTAATCCAATTACAACACCGTGGGCTTTTGTTGTCTTGGGCTTAGACGTGATTGGAAAAGTGTCACCCAAGTCCTTTATTGGGTAAGAGTACATTCTAGTTGCTATTGACTATTTCACTAAGTGGGTAGAAGTTGCACCCTATCAAGTTCTTGAATCAAAAAGGGTTGACCATCAAAACAAACATCATTACAAAATATGGTGTTCCATTTAAGATAATCACAAACAATGGTTCCTACTTCTGAAAAATGTTGTTGCTCTTTTACTAAAGGAGAAGATTCAACACCATAAGTCTTCCCCTTACAGATCTTAAGAAAATTGATCTATCAAGGTAACCAACAAGGCTTTAAAGAATATTCTTCAGAAAATGATCAGTAACCACAAAAGTTGGCATCTACATTTAGGGTATAGAACAACATTCAAGTCAACCAAGAAATAACTCCTTACTCATTGGTGTATGGGATGGAAGTAGTCCTACATATAGAATTAGAAATTCAATCTTCTCGAGTCCTTCAAGAAAATTAATGAAGTCGACTTGTAATAGGCCACTATCACTAACTCAATCTCATTGATGAAAAAAGAATGGAAGCCCTTCATGAAGCTCAAAACTGCCAACTAAAGCTTCCAAGGAACTTCAATAAGAGAGTTAGAGACCGAAAATTACACGAAGGGGACTTGGTTCTCAAAGAAATTAGAAAAGCAATATTGAACCCTAGAGGAAACTTTAGACCTTCATAAAGTGGGCCTTTCATCATAAAAAAGATCAGGACTGACGAAGGTTTCTGAAGGAAGAATACCGAGTTGCGCAGTGGAAGCATAAAAATTTTATCGAAAATCCGATGTAACTCGATTTTTTATTTTCAAAACTTTTATAAAACATTTACCATGCCAAAACCCTTTTGACATGGTTAGGTTTAGATATTCATTAAACTCTTTAACAAATTACTAAACCCTAAGTTTGGACCTATATTCATTATCAAGGATTTTCTACCAATTATTGCGCAAAACACAATAGCAACAAAGAAGGGTTAGAGTGTATTAAATATCTCAACTCCCTCTTTCATTTATCTTCTCAAATGTAAAGCCTCTAGCTTGACTCACACCGAAGCTATTCCTTGGCTTGTGTCTCCTTTCCTCTTTGAAGAGACTTGAACCCTCTCTTGGTTGCCCAATTTGTTGGTTCTTGCTTCTTACTTGAGACCTTAGGGATTCTGTTTGAACTTTAGTTCAACACACTCTCCTTACTAAGGATTTAGTAGTAGAGTTTATAATTGAAGAAGTTTTCTTTAAGAATAAACTCTCTCTCACTAAATGGTGTGTGAAAATTTGAACTTTCTCTCTCTAGCTCTTGAGAGCTTCTCACTCCAACTTCTTTGAAGAAGAAGATGAATGGTGAAGAGTTCAAACTATGTTAGGAAAAAAGATGTTACAACTCACTTATATACTTATACCTCTTGTATCTAATCTTCCTTAAATTAAGGAAAAGTTAGGTAAGATGATGTAGGTTACTTATGCTAAAAACCAATTGACTTATTGATTAATCAATTTATTAGCAAAAGTGATTAGGAGGGATCACATTTGCCTATAATTAATCACTTCTCATGTAATTAATTATTATCAACCTTAGTCCATATCAATTTAGTCATGCCTATTTGTATCACATACAAACTATGACATAATTGAATAAATCCCACAATAAATTAGACTGCAAGATATGTTAGGATCTTTGTAAATTTAATTATAAGTTTAACCCAATAAAAGTTAATAATTAATTAAACTCTTTAATCAATTATTAACATGGGCTAATAGCAAACCAAGGAAAAAGCTTTATGGTGTGTGACTTACTAGGTTTATGTTCTAATTAGTAATGGCATAAAGAAAACTCTTTACGTTACACCAAGGATGTAATCCACAGTTCATACTTAGTCCCATAAGTTGTGAGTGACGTTTAACATAACATGTCACGACTACCTAATTAGAAATGAATGTCGGTGATTAAATCCTTGACATATCATGGACCTCTTAATTATAATTACCATGCACTCAAACCCCTTCTTACGGATTCCTGAACTCAGCTAGGGTCATGAAAAAGTCAAACCTTATATGCTAGATCATATGACTTTTATCCGGTTCTAATTCTCGATAAACTGATTGGAACTAAAAACTCTTTCTAGTGAATCTTTTTTACCTTAACCAAGGATTTTTGAATTGAGAACAATTAGAAGTCATAAGATTCCTTCCTTGTTAAGCCAAGTTAATGAATTCTTTCTTGGAGATCACTTATCTCAACATACCGCTAATTATGGCCATTACATGCCATATACCAATATTTGATTTGCATCGGTATGTAAGCAGTGACAAACCATAGCCCCCAAGGATTATGTGCACAATTACAATTTAGATGATTAGACATTGACTAGTGGATAAAACCCATGTGTCTATCATCTAATGTCACTGTTCAACTTACTCATCTCATGAGTTTCCATGTGTTGTCACGACATCACATGTTTATAGTGTGAGACTCACTATCTCCATACCAACAAGTATCTTATACTTGTCATGGATGCTAACAGAGGTGACAGTCTATCCGGATTAATGACATTTCTACCAATAATCCTATGACCGTGAACTTACTTTAATGTTTATGACAAAAAGAATCTGTTTCCATATTCTTAACCTCTTTGAGAATATACTCTCTTACATAGAACTTATGGAATATATATAGGTAATGCACTAAAATGAAACCAATCATTAAATGAAAACATACATATTAAGCTATAAATGGGATTCAGATTACAAGTATATACATAAAGTACATGCTCTAGGGCATACAACCCTAATAGTTTCATCCTGAAAGACATCTATGGCAATGAGTTCACACTGAGAGTAAGATCACGTGTCCAAGAGGGGGGATGAATATGATATTTTTGCCTTTTTCTGATGAGTTGACTAATTCAATCAACTTCTGTTAGGTGACTGAGCCTGGTTGCTTTGTTAGTTGTCCAGTGGGCAACTTATGTTACTAAAAGTTTTGGGATTCCTAATAAGGACTGAAGAAAATTATACAAGTATCTCTCAAACTTCCCCTGTATATCATTAGAAAATTGCCTACACGTAGAAGGATTAGTAGAACCAAATACTACGTCATCCACATATATTTGCACAATGAGCATACTAGGGTAGTGTTAACTTTTCCTCTGGAAAATCCTTTTTCTAGTAAAAATTTGCTGAAATGGCCATACCAAGATCTAGGGGTCTGTTTTAAACAATAAAGGGCTTTAGTGAATTTAAAAATGTGGTCATGCTCCTAAGGATTTTCAAAACTAAGTGGTTGTTCAATATAAGCCTCTCCATTTAAAAATGTACTTTTAACGTCCATTTGATAGAGGGCGATGCAACAACACATAGGAGCCTAATAGCTTCAAGCCTTGCAATAAGAGCAAAGGTTTCATCAAAGTCAACACCTTCCTGCTGATTGTATCCTTGGGCTACTTACCTAAGCTTATTTCTTACCATTGTGAAATACTCATCTAGCTTATTCTGAATACCCATATCGTCCCTATGACTGATTAGTGTTCTAGCCAGGGTACTAACTTCCATACTTGGCTCATCTTGAACTGATTTAATTCTTTATGTATGGTCAAGATCCAATTTTCATCATGTAGCGCTTCATTATAAGTCTTAGGCTCTACTTGAGAAGCAAAGGCTACATTTCTATGAATCTGCTTGAATGCTGATCTGCTGAGCCTTCTTTTTGATGGACTACCTAAGACATTCTTCTTTTGATGATTTCTATGGAAATTCCAATCCTTTGGTAGATTAGGCATATGATCACCTTAGTTAGATGACAGATCATTTTCATCAAATGACTGATGATCTTCTTTCTGTTGATCAGAAGCCTTTATCTCTTCTTTTGTCTTGCTTAGGTTGTTAATCCCTAGTCCTCTTTTTCTGCTACTAATTCATTTGTATCCTCTTTTTTAACTTTCTCACATTAATAGTTAGATTCATAAAAAACAACACGCATAGATTCTTCCACAGTTAATGTTTTTTTATTAAAAATTTATATGCTTTACTAGTTGTGGAATATACAAGATAGTTGCCTTCATCATATTTGGAATCAAATTTTCTTAAATAATATTTCTCATTATTTAAGATGAAACACTTACAACCAAATGCATGCAAGTAAGAGAGATTAGGTTTCTTTCACTTCCATAGCTCATAGGGAGTTTTATCCATTAGAGGCTTAATTAGGACTGTATTCAAGATGCAACAAGTTGTGTTAGTTGCTTTTGCCCAGAGGTACTTAGGAAGAGACCATTCATTCAGCATGGTTCTAGCCATCTCCTCCAAAGTCCTATTATTTATTTCAACCACCCAATTTCGTTAAGGCGTTCTAGGGGTAGAGAAGTTGTGTGTGATGCCATGGTGCTTGCAATATGAATCAAACATTTCATTCTTAAGTTCTCCACCATGATCACTCGTGATAGCACTGATTGCACATGCTTCCTCATTTTGTACTTTGTTACAAAAATGAACAAAAGATGAGTAGGTTTTATTTTTAATAGCAAGTAAAAGTACCCATGTATACTTTGCGTAGTCATCAACAATTACAAAATCATATTTACTTCCATTTAGACTATTAGGTGTTAAAGGCCCAAATAAATCATATTGTAAGAATTTCAGTGGCCTAGTAGTAGAAACTATTGACTTTGCCTTAAATGAGGACATAATTTTCTTGCCCTTTTATCATGCAGCATATACATGGTTTTTTTTTTCAAAATTTGTTTGAGGTAGCCATTTACTAGACCCTCACTTACTAACTTAGTGATCTGTTGCATATTAATATACCCCAAACACTTGTGCCATAGCTAACTATTATTTTTTATGTAAATTAAGTATTCATCTTTAATATTCCATTCATTTAAATTAATAATGTATACATTACCTATGCTTAGACCCATTAATATGGTACTATCATTGATAGTCGACTGAATTCAATGTAGGTAGCTTAAAAAATGATGCACCTCTTCTTATCACATAGTTGGCTAACACTGACTAGGTTGTATCTCAGCCCCTTAACTAGGTAAACATCATAGATAGGAGGTTTAGACTTGATTGTTCCTTTTCCAATTATTTTAGCTCTACTATTATCATTGTATTTCACATATCCTTGACTAACTTCATCTATCTTAGAGAACTTACATTTATCTCCTGTCATATGCTTTGAGTAGCTATTGTTAACATGTCAGTCATTTAATTTGTTCTTATAGCTCAAACATTGAGCAACTCAAACATTTAAATAATGTTAGGTCTTGATAAGTTAGTAGGTTTGGTTCCCTTTGGAACCCAAATTTGAATCCATCTCATTGCCTTTTTAAATTTTGATTTAGGAACATCATTAGGCCTCTGATTAGGCACTTGATAGGAATCAGAGTGATTCAAGCCATTAGAAGAACATGCAACATTAGATGTAACTAACCAATCAATAATTGTTTAAGCATTAATATGATTAATAATAGATTTTTATTTTTGAAAAATAAGAGAAAATTCACATCTTTCATTTTTCAACTTTGTCACTAGGCTGCTATCAAACCTTAACATCTCACGTAATTTGATGTTTTCATTAGTCAATCGATCATTGGATTTGACTAGGATTCTATTTAGAAATATAAAAGATGAGAGGTCATCACTTAACTTCCTAACACTACCCATCACAAATTCTTTTTTTATGCATTCATTATGTAGTTCACAATTGAATTCCTGAATTAAAGACAACTCAAATGTAATTTCAGTGAAATTTGTTTTTAGTGATTTGTGAGCCTTCTTTAGGGGCCTGTACTCATCATACGATTCACTAAAAGAATTTTCAATGTCATTTTTAGCATTTGAGTAAAAAAAATGTACCTCAGGTGTTTCCTCTTCCTCCAGACAGTTGATTGAGCTGACCATTAAGCAGAGATTGGCTTTCTCATCAGCATCTAAATTTTCATCAGTCACCTAAGAGCCTTTAGTATCACTCCAGGTAGCTATTACCTATTTTTGCTTCTTTTTTGAGGAAGTTTTTCTCAACTTTGGGTAGTTGGGCTTGATATGCCTAGTTTTTCATCCAATATGGCATTGATGTGGCGTAAATGTGTCAAATGGAAATTGATGCCACATCAGTACCACATCAGATAAAAATGGGTATAAATTCTATTTTGCTAACAAATGGAACCATAGACCCTAAATTTTCATAAAAAAATTACACAGACTGTAAATTGCAAATGCATTAAACCACAAGGCCCTTTCTTGTACTTTCCCCTTATTTCAATTAAGTCATGATTTTTATGAGAAACAAATAAAGAATATTAAATTGAAATAATTTGGACTAAATAATAACTAAGCTTAATCATGAGATGATTAACTTAATTCACATTTAATGTGAAAATTAAGATGTATGGAGATTCTTTACTAACTTGGTCCATTTGTAATAACCTTTATGAGATAAAGGTATTATGGACAATTAACTAAAAGTGAAGAGTTAACTTTAGTCAGACTCCCAACACCTTTCCCTATTTCCCTCCTTAATTTAAGGAAAAGGAAATGGTGAGAGGTTTGGACATATAAAAGAGTGTGGAAGTCACCATCTTGATGATCTTTTGGTCATTGTTCATTTACTCCATTAAAAAATGAATTGAGAGAGTTTCTAAGAGTTAGAGATGGAAGATCTCAATTCATATTGAAGATGAAGTAAGATTTGGGGCAAATTGAAGAAAAGTTCTTCTAATGTTCTTCTTCTTCATCTTCTTCTAAATTATCTTATTTATGGGATAAATAAGATTAATTAATGGAAATGAAAAGGGAAGAAAAGGAGAAATTTGTTTTCTAAGAGTTAGAAGTGAAATAATCTCAGCCAACATCAAGAAGTATAGAATTGAAGTTGAAGAAGAGTTCTTCAAAAGTTCAATTTCATGTCTCATGATCCGATTCTTTAGAAGAATAGATCTTGGTTATGGTCATTAAAGAAAAGTCCAAAGAACCCTAGAAGTCTCTCAAAGGGTTGAAGGAGGAGCTTGAACAAAAATTGGGCAACTAAGGAGAGAAAGTTCAAGCAAATTCAATAATTCAAAAGAGGTCCTGCCTTGGTGATGCTTGGTGTGTTTTAAGCTGAAGGCTTCACATTTAGGAAGATTAATAAAGGAGGGCAAGAGGTATTTGATGCTTCTAACTCTCTTTTGTTTATATTGTGTTTTGTACATAAATTGGTATAAGTATCCTTGATTGGGTTATGGTCTCAAACTTAGGTTTAGGCATCTTTCAAAGAGTTTGAAAAATGGCTAAACCAACATTGTTAAAAGAGTTTTAACAAAATTTTAAGAAATTAAAATCTTGGTTAGGGAAATGTTTCAAAGAGTTTGAAAAATTGCCTAACCCACTTTGTTAAAAGAGTTTTGACAAAGTATAAATGTGTTAGAAAGAAAAGTTAAGATTTTAAAAAACTGATAAATTTTTCATTTTGCTCACTTCCCCTGTGCGACTCATAACTTTCTTCATGACATTTAAGGAACCTTTGAGCAAACTGTGCATAGTCCCCATTCATGGTTAGCTAGTAGTAGCCTTGACTCATGATTTTGCGAGATAATGCCCATCCATTCATGTGGGTGCCATCTGTCCCACCATGGATTTCTTCCATGATCTTCCTGGCCTTTTCATCAGAAACACATCTTAGATGAATGCTGATATGGGTTCATATTATAATGGTTCGGGGCTAACCAGAATAAGCACTGTGTTAACTGCTTCCCTAAACCCTAGTTCAACTACTCCTACCTTCGGAGTTCAGGTCCTTGATGGAGACAACTATCTCTATTACACACCAACCCCAAGTCACATCACAGTCCCATCTTTGGTACTTTCTAACCTACCCAACACTGACACCTGTCTTAGGTAAAGTAACCCATTCCATATAAATACCCTCAGACATGCCACATGAGGTAACTTTTCACTCCATAGCTTAAAAAGATGTATTTTTCTCTATTTTATGATCATTCTGACTTAAGCATTGAAGGGTTTACATCAGACACTCGTCTAGCCACTCCTGACCATCTTTGTGTGTAGGTTAGTTCTATTATAGTAGGAAGACTCACATTCCAACCTTCATGCAACTCGACCTTTATCAATTGGCATCGTCTGTAGAAATGCTCAATTCTCATCCCATTTTCTCTTCTATCTCTGAGAATTATCACATTGATAATTCTTTCTTTCTTAACCTCATTTTGTTTCTAACAACCTACACACAAGAGACTCTTTAATATAGATTCTACTCATTATGAAAACCAGAACAGATATAATGATAGCCCACCACCACCTATTAACAGAATCCAACCTATTAACATACCTTTAACTCTTACTTCAACAACCTAGAGTAATCTAGCTACTTCCCTACAAGCTCTCCAAACTATAATAGGGCAAGCTCAACTGCCCAACACCTTAATTCTTTCTCTAAAACCAACTACCCTCAGTTATCCCAGAACTTGTCACTACTCTACAAGGCATAGTCACAAACCTTGTGCCATTAATCCCAATACTCCAACATACCCAAACATATAATCCACCCACCTAAATAGGCAATGACCCACCAGAAGTGAGTAGAAGACTCAATTTCAACACCCCTGTTAGAGTGGGGACAAGAGGGTTACCAACTGGAAGACCCACAAAAGGAGGAGGAAGGTTTAGATCAGTAATAGACGTTCTTGAAGGGAGAGGTAGGGTAGAAGGTGAAGGAAGGAGAGAAGGGAATGAAAATAGAGAGGGAAACGGGGACAGACTTGTAGCTAGCGAGGCCAGACACAATAGAAGGAAAGATGATCGAAGGAGTCGATCCTATAGAGCCTCAGAGAGTAGGCGAAGGCACCCTTACGGGCATGAGCACAGAAGAGTAAAAGATAGGGACTAGGAAGCCTCAAGCCATCAAGGCTCGAGGGCTATTCTAAGAGATGAAGTGAAAAGGTGTGTAGAGGAGATAGCATGCACCAGGCCTGGTCACAGAAGAGATTTCACTCTCAATCTAAAATTCCTATTCACTAAGAGGATTGTAGAGTTTCAAATGCCTAAAAAATTCAAGTAGCTTCAGATGACAACATAAGATGGGAGTTGAGATCCAAAGGCTCATGTGTTAGAGTATAAACATCTAGTGGAGTTGCAAACTACTAAATAAGAGGCACTATATCGAGCCTTCAAGAGTACACTTTAAGGGGTAGCTGTGAAGTGGCATGATGGGTTGCAAAAAGGAAGCATAGATTCATTTTGGAGTATGGTGAGCTTGTTCTTGAAGAGGTTCTTCGCTAATATTCCGATCCCTACACCCACATGAGCCCTGAAGTAGGTTGAGTAGGGTCTAAAGGAGTCACTAAGGGATTTCATTTTAGATTCAATAAGGAAACACTGAAGGTGACTGATATAGACAAACCTTGAGTTATTAAAGCTCTTCAAAAAAATGCATAACTCATCAGGATTACTTCAAGGCATTAGTCTAAGGCTGCCCCAAAACATTGAATGAGGCTATGGCTATAGCAGAAGAATATATCAAGCAGAATGATGTTTTCAGGGAAAGTAGATTTTATAAGAAGAGGAGATTAGATGAAGGGTTATCGTCTCAAAAAAAAGGTAGGAAGGAAGATACACCTTTAGGGATCAAAAGGTTGGGACCAAAGCAGGGATCTCAGCCCAAGTAGTCAGATACACCCCAAAGGGAGAGGATCGGCCCCTCTAAATTCACCCCACTAAATACTAGACCAAAGGTGGTATTTGCAGCCTTCCAAGATAAAGGGATTTGGAGAAGGCCTGAGCCCATCAATAAAGACCCAGATAAGAGAGAAAGGTCATAATAGTATAGATTCCATAA
>CAOJBK013501609.1:0-13290 GCA_948294925.1 Codiaeum variegatum
GGTATGGCATGCAAAATTGTAGGCCACTTGACACTCCCGTGCATAAGGGAGAAAAATTTAGACTTGATCAATGCCATAAGAATCAAATAGATTTCAAGTACATGAAAGACATTCCTTATGCTTTGCCAGTATAAAGCCTTATGTACCTACAGGTCTGTACTTTCCCAAACTTTTCATTCATAGTCAGGATGTTAGGTAGATACCAAACCAATTCTAGAATAGGGCTAATATTGGCAGCATGGGTAATAGAATTAACTGGAAAAAATACAATATGAAGAATTTGAGAAAAAAATGTACATACATACAAGCTCGTAATTAAAACAAAGATGGATTTTGTGTTCATAACGATCACCCGATCACAGAAAGATCAACGTGACACTGAGTCTAGTCTTTGGACAAAGAGTCAGCTCACAGTGATCAATTTAGTGCATTGATCGAGCATTAAGAGTTATATCCAGTCAAATGTTAGCATTCCTTTGGGCCGATTCAACACTCACAACGGACACCAGACACTATTAAGCTCATCGTCACATGCGAATAGTAAATTCTGCCTTACGATAGTTACCTTCCTTTGAGCCGATAACTACCCGCACGAATTTCCAATCGCCACATCATCATAGTTGGTGGGATGTTGGTTTAACCGTTTCATGAACTACTTGACATGTTCGTTAAGGCAATCATAGGTCAATATGAACAAAAAATATATTTTACATATAGCATAAATAAACTAATACTACATATATATATATATATATATATATATATATATATATGTATGGTGTGTGTAATTTACTTGAAAACAAAACATATAATATTAATAATGATGATACTTAACCAATAAACAAGCCATCACACAAGTTTGGAGTCTCAAAATAAAAAATTAAAAAATTAAAACTATTGGCTGAATATTCATACTACACATATTAATAAAAATTACATGCAATACAATTTACATTGGCCAACAAAAATTACATGCAATTCTAATTACATTGGCTAACATATCATAAACAGTAGTGATTTATACCTACTGCTACTTGGCCAAAAAAATTAGTAATGCACTGCAAAAAAAAAAAAAACCAAAGCGATCATCACCAGTAATTAGATTCCAACTGTTGTACTGTTAAATCCCAGTTAAATATTAATTCACACGCAACAATATGAAATCAAATCCATCATTACCCACAAGCCCAACAACATTGAATTGCAAGGAAAACTTACGAATTGATAATATTGAAATTTCAATTCCACATATTGCAATTCATGAAGTAATGGAAAAAAGAAATTTGTAAATCCGAATTCAAACAATCCCTTCGTAAAGAGCTCTGATACCAATTGTAAGAACTTTTGAGATAAATCTCAAATTAAATTTTCTTAAATCCTAAAACTTTACGAGAATAATTGTTCGAAATAAGAGAAGAGCGGAAGTATATCTAACTTCATTGATTCGTTGTGTGCAAACGGGTAGGTGATATTGGCATAGTATATTGAGGAATGATCCCACACTCCTCTAGATACTTAGCAAATACCCTTGGAAGTTGCTCACCAGATCCATCATTCCTTCAGTAGTATTCACCACCATGATTCGACCTAATAGTTTTTATTCTTTTACCTGATTGATGTTCGACTTTGGCTTTAAAAACTTTTAGCATGTCCAATGTCTCTGATTTTTCATGAATTAGATACAGGTAACCATATCGAGAGTAATCGTCTATGAACATTATAAAGTACTGTTAACCATTCCAAGAAGCTGTAGGAGATGCCCCACATATGTCTATATGTACTAGTTCTACGACTTCCTTAGCTCTCACATTTTTCTTGTTTGTTGTTCTACCTTTAATAAACTCTATACACACTTCAGATCCTGATGAAAGTGTTAAGTGTTTCTAAAATCTCTTATGACGCAAGCTTGTCAATTCTCTTTTAGTGATATGACCGAAACGCTTATGCCATAACTTATAGGAATTATCATCAATCAATTTTTGTTTAGTACCACGTGTACTAACATGCAAAGTTTCATTATAAGTAATGATATCAAGCAAATAAAGATTATCAAGAATAGATAAAGTACTAGTACCTAAAATTTTAGAATCATAATAAAGACAACATAGTTTATTTCCAAACAAACAAATAAAACCTTCTTTTTTCAAAATAGGAATTGAAACCAAATTTCATCTAAAATACGGTATAGTAAATGTCTCTTTCAATTCTAAAATAAAATTAGACTTTAAAGATGATCTAAAAACTGCAATTGCTTAAACTTTTACACTATTGCTATCCCCAATATAGATGAATCTCTCATCATCACTTGGTAGACGGTATTTCTGGAAAACCTACAATGATATACTTATATGAGTAGTAGCAGCTGAGTCTAACCACCAAGTATATCTAGGAACAAAAATAAAATTAACCTCTGAACAAACAAGAGTTAGAGACATACCTTTCTTCATGCGCCACATGTGATATTTAGGGCAATCCTTCTTGACATGAGATGGATCTTTACAGAAAAAACACTTAATGTCCTTAGACCTTTTCTTTTTCTTTCCATTATAGATTGTAATCTCCTTGCCCTTCTTTTTCTAGTTAACCCTTGAAGTAGATGCCAAATTGACACTTTCAACCTTGTTCTGTCTCAATCTGTCATCCTCCTATGCTAAATGTGGATGAGCTCATTCACTATCCACTTATCCTTCTAAAAGTTGTAGCTCACCTCAAATTGACTAAATTGAGGAGGCAATGACATAAGAACAAAGTATATTAAAAGATCATCAAGTAGATCCAACTTCGGCATCCTTAATTTAGAAATTATATGAGAAATTTCAAGAATGTACTCCTGAACATTTCTCAAGCTGTTAAACCTCATGGAGGTCAAATTACGCAGAAGTGTAATTATTTCAGCCTTATCGCTTTTCACAAAGCATTCCTCCAACTCCTCGAGAAATTTTGAGGCATTTTGTTCTTTTGCAATGCTCCCAAGAAAAGTTTCTAGAATTTTACTCTTCATGATCATAAGACTTATGCGGTTTGAGAGCTCCCACTAAGTCATTTCTCTCTTTTCATCAGAGGTACTAGTAGTCGTCAGCTCATTGGGGTGTTTCTCCCTAAATGTCAAATCTACACCAATACAACCTAGATGAATCAAAACCTTTTGTTTCTAGGTCTTAAAATTTATTCCATTAACTTTGTATTTCTCATACTTTTGTTGGGCGAATCAATTCGCTGCCAATGTTGAATGATACACAACATAGCTGTCAAAAGAAAACAAAAAAAAAAGTACATCCTCTCAAGAGATTAACTGTGTGCTTCAAGAAAGATGAGATCCAAAAAAGAATAAGAAATTAGATTATGTTACTACAATGAAAAGGGCATATAAGTGGGTGATGAAGGAAGGGTTAATGACAGAAGAAGGATGTGAATTTGTGAATGTCAAGATGTCATGCAAAGGCTAACTGTTCTAGTTCTTAGAACTGCATTAAGTGTTTTTTCTTCTTAAACAAACAACCTCAATGTATATATGTTTAGATGCTAGTAAATTACATATCAAAACTGGAAAAAAAATCATTAAACATTATGTAGCAAAAGACGACATAATGTTTGTATTTAGATGATGATCATTGAACATTAAGCTTGTTTGTTGATTTAGTTTCTATTTTGTTTTTTTTTTGTTACTTTTTAAGCTTGTTTGTTGATTTAGTTTCCATTTTCATGTTAAGTAAAAAATGAGATTTTAAGATTTTTGATGGTTTTTTTTCTCTCGCTGGAAAATGTGAAACCAGATTATCAACTCTAGACAAACAAAGAAGAAGATGGTTTCTCTTCGATCGGTAAAGAATGTTTATTTTTTAACATTCTTTTGTAATTTTTGCATTTGTATTATAAATGCTAGCAATTTTTTATACATTTGAAGTGGAAAAAAAATGAATGATTTTTAGATGATGATTTAAACTTGTTGCAAAAAAAGATGATGATTTAAACTTTCTCTTTTGATTTTTATTTTTATCTTTTTGTTACTTTTTATTCTTGTTTGTTGATTTAGTTTCCATTTTCATGTTAAGTAAAATGTGATATTTTTATCTCCATTGTTCCTTTTTTATTTGGGTCATAAGAAGTGTTTTAACATATATTAAATGTATGTTTTTTTTTTGTTTACAACCTTAATTATAAGCTAGCTATCCTAATCAAATGATAGAAAATAACAATATGCTCATTTGCAAAATGGGAAGAGACTAAGGGAAAGGTATTCAAATTCAAGGAAATCTAAACAAGACACCCAAAGCTAGAGTAATCACAATATTATTTTAATTTTAATTTTTCTTTTTTAAAAAAATTTGTTTGGACTTAACATATATATTTTTTTTTAATTTATAATTAGCATCTTCATGATAATAATTTTCCAACTCGTTTTGATTGGAGAGAGGAAGGAGTAATTGTGAGCGCCTTAAGGAATCAAATTTCAAATAACTATATCAAATTTCTCAAACTAATAGTAAGTAATTTTATTTTATATTTATAATTTTCTGTTGTGTTTCTTTAACTTTGTATTTCTTGAACTTTTGTTGGGTGATTCAAGTCGTTGCCAATGTTGAACGATACACAACCTAGCTGACAAGAGAAAAAAAAAAAGTGTATCCTCTCAAGAGTTGATTAACTGTGTGCTTCCAGAAAGATGAAATCCAAAAAAGAATAAAAAACTAGATTATGTTACTACAATGAAAAAGGCATTTAAGTGGTGATAAAGGAAGGGTTATTGACAGGAGAAGGATGTGAATTTGTGCATGTCAAGATACCATGTGAAAGCTAACTGCTCTAATTCTCAAAAATTATGTGTGATTTTTCTTCTTAAACTTACAATCTCAATGTATATCTGTTTAGATGCTAGTAAATTACATATCAAAACTGAAAAACAATCATTGAACATTATGTAGCAAAAGACGACATATTGTTTGTATTTATATGATGATTATTGAATATTAAATGATTTTTAGATGATGATTTAAATGGATTCAAAAAAAATACAATGATTTAAACTTTCTATTTTGATATTTTATTTTATCTTTATCTTTTTGTTACTTTTTAAGTTTGTTTGTTGATTTGGTTTCCATTTTCATGTTAAGTAAACTATGAGATTTCAAACTTTCTAATGTTTTCTTTTTCTCTCGCTAGAAAATGTGAAACCAGATTATCAACTCTAGACAAACAAAGAAGAAGATGGTTTCTCTTCGATCGGTAAAGAAGGTTTATTTTTTTTAACATTTTTTTGTAATTTATGTATTTATATTATAAATGCTGGCAATTTTTTATACATTTGAAGTGGAAAAAAATGAATGGTTTTTACATGATGATTTAAACTAGTTTCAAAAAAAAGATAATGATTTAAACTTTCTATTTTTGTGTTTTATTTTTATGTTTTTGTTACTTTTTATGTTTGTTTGTTGATTTAGTTTCCAATTCTATGTTAAGTAAAATCTGATATTTTTATCTCTATTATTCCTTTTTTGTTTGGGTCATGAGAAGTGCTTTAACATATATTAAATGTATTTTTTGTTTTTTGTTTATAAGCTTAATTCTAAGCTAGCTAGACCCATCAACTCATAGAAATTAACAATATGCTCATTTGCAAAATGGGAAGAGACTAAGGGAAATGAATTCAAATTCAAAGAAATCCAAACAAGACAACCAGAGCTAAAGTAATCCCAATATTATTTTTATTTTTATTTTTATTTTTAAAAAAATTTGATTGGAGGTAACATATTATTTTTTTAATATTTATAATTATCATCTTCATAATAATAATTTCCCAACTCGTTTTGACTGGAGAGAGGAAGGAGTAATTGTGAGTGACATAAGGAATCAAGTTTCAGATAACCATCAAATTTCTGAAACTAACAGTATGTAATTTTATTTTACATTTATCATTTTCAGTTGTGTTTCATTAACTTTGTATTTCTCAAACTTTTGTTGGGCGGTTCAAATCGCTGCCAATGTTGAACGATACACAACATAGCTAACAAAAGACAACAAAAAAAAAGTGTATTCTCTCAAGAGTTGATTAATTGTGTGCTTCCAGAAAGAAGAGATCCAAAAAAGAACAAGAAACTAGATTATGTTACTACAATGAAAAGGGCATTTAAGTGGGTGATGAAGGAAGGGTTACTGACAGAAGAAGAATGTGGATTTGTGAATGTCAACCCCATTCTTATGTAGCAAATCTGAAAAAACAAAAGACGACATAATGTTGGTATTTAGATGATGATCATTGAACATTAAATAGTTTTAGATGATGATTTAAACTAGCTTATAAAAAAGATGATGATTTAAACTTTCTATTTTGGTATTGTATTTCTTAATGAGCATCAAGATAGTGATTTTTCATTGGAAGATGATCCTATCACTTTCAATGAAGCAACTACTTGTTTAAATTCTTCTAATTGGATTAATGTCATAAATGAGGAGTTAAAGTCCTTGAAGGACAATGACATTTGGGATCTAGTCATATTGCTTAAAGGATAAGGCCCATAGGGTGTAAATGGGTTTAAAAAACCAAAAGGGACTCATAAGGCAATGTGGACAGATACAAGGTACGTCTTATTGCTAAGGGTTTTACTCAAAAGGAAGGCATCGATTATAAATAGACTTTCTCTCATGTTTCTTCACAAGACTCTTTGAGGACCATTTTGGCACTTGTGGCATATTTGGATTTAGAGCTTCATTAGATGGATATTAAAATAATGTTTCTCAATGGAAAAATTGATGAGACAATCTATATGGTGTAACTAGAGGGCCTAGAGTCTAAAAACTCTAAGTAAATGGTTTGTAAACTAAAGAAATTTTTTTGTGGGCTTAAATAGGCTTCCCGTCAATGGTACATTAGGTTTCATCAAGTGATTTTATCATTTGGTTTTGAGGTAAATCTAGTTAATGATTGTATGTACCTTAAGTTCTGTAGGAGTAAATTCATCTTCTTAATTTTATATGTGTATTGCTTACTTATAGTGATGTGACCTTACTACATGAGACCAAGAAATTTCTTTCAAAAAATTTTGAAATGGAAGATCTTGGTGAAGCATCTTTTATATTAGGAATCCAAATTTACCAAAATCATTCTCGAGGAATTTTAGGACTATCACAAAAGGCCTACATTAAAAAAATACTACGAAGGTATGGCATGAAAAGTTGAAGACCACATGATACACTCGTGAGTAAGGAGACAAATTTAGTCTTGATCAATGCCTTAAGAATAAAATAGATTCAAAGTACATGAAAGACATTCCTTATGCTTCAGTAGTAGGAAGCCCTATGTACCTATAGGTTTGTACTCGCCCAGACCTTTCAATCATAGTCGGGATGTTAGGTAGATACCAAACCAATCTGGGTAGGGAGCATTGGGTAGCAATAAAGAGGGTAATGAGGTATTTTCAGAAAATAAAGATTACATGCTCACATTGAGGAAATCATGTATTCAAATAACATCAGGAATTCATCAAAGTCTAAAATGTTGACATTAAGTTTCTTATTGCAAAAGAAAGAGTTCAGAGTGGTCAGGTTGACATTGAGCATATAGATACAAACTCCATGGTTGTGGATCCGTTGACAAAGGCATTAACACCAAAGGCTTTTATAGAGCATATTGCTTATATGGGTGTTATTGCATTTAGTGATGTCTGAGTTTATTAGGAGTTAGTAATTTGTACTTTTATATTTGGGCTTAATGTAGTAATGACATTTGGTTTTGTCATTCACTTTGAACAACTTGACATCGTTTTCAGTCATATGATATCATTTGGTAGGAGCAGTTGGAAATAGGCATGTTTTGATCACATTTACATGTAACTTCCATGTTACATATCTACGCTCAATCCAGGTTGTTTGGTTAAGTTGATGCATGTGACCAATGATGGGTCTAACTGATGATTAATTTCAGTGAAAGCTCCTTTGATTTGTGTATTGACAAGATTAATGAATAGGACTAGTTAAGAAAACATTCTTCAGTGACTAGTAATTTTTGTTAAATGATAACTTACGTACATATTGTTTTGTATATAGCACATGGATATATAGTCCATGTGGGAGATTGTTGGATCTTAGACATGTGCATTTGGGCATGTGGACGTATATGCATTCACAGTTGGGTTTGTACATATATTATCCATAAATATTAATGGGTCTATTCTAAGTGTTCTTTATATTAATTTTAGAGTTCCAGTCATTTTAAATTAATGTTTGGAGCTTATTTTATATTATGTAGAAATTTAAAGGAGCTTTTACCAATTGTGATGGTTCAATTGGTAATTTAGCTAATAAAACTCCTATAAATAGAATTGTGATCCCTGAAATACATACACATAACAGTAAGATATTATAACTTTTTCTTGTTACTTTCACATCACGGGTCATCATAAGATCACTTACCCGTTTTATACTTCTGCTCTTTTATTATTTCGAACAATTCTTCTCATAAAATTTAAGTTTTAAGAATATTTGGTTTGGAATCTATCTCAAAAGTTCTAACAATTGGTATCAAAGCCTTTTACAAAGGGGATTCATTGAACTCAAGTTATAAAATTGATAAATTTTTTTTCTATTGATTTGTGGTTTATAGTTTTGATATAGTGTTGAATTTTTTTTTTTTTTTTTGAAGTGCTGTTATATCTTTGGCTATTTAGATTCGTTTATTGTGCTTTGGCTTATGGGTCATTATGAGCTTACAAACAAAAAAAAAGCTATCTGTTGTATGCTAAATATCCATTCCGCAATGACTTCGTTTTGTTTTTCAGAGGCCAAGTTGTCAATTAATGTTGTTGATTTGCTGGAACTCTTTTTGTTTATTTCTGTTTTTTTTTTCAATTTTTTTTAGTGCTATTTGATTAATTTCATATCAGAGGCAATTTTGATAAAAAAAAAAAAAATTCCCCAGTTTTTTATATTTTGAATTGAAAAGAAAATAAATAAATAATATGATAATTTAATTAGTCATCCATTAGTCAAATATAACGTTTTCTAATGGACTATTTAATTTATTTATAATGGCAATTATATTTATTTGGATTATATCTTTTGACTTGCATTATTATTCTATGTGTAGTATTTGACTTTTATGGTACATATAAATACATTTTTTTTGTTCATATCGATCTAAAGTTTTCTTAAGGGGCATGACAAGTAGTTCATAGATTAGTTGAAATGACATCCCACCAAAGTGGGCTCCCCTATGAAAACCATTAAAAACTACGATGATGTACCGATTTGAAATTCATACGGATAATTACTGGCCCAAAGGAAGGTAATTATCGTCAGGAAAAATTTCCTAATCGCATGTGATGATGAGCTTAACATTGTTTAGGTGTCCGTTGTGAGTGTTAAGTCGGTCCAAAGGAAAGCTAACACTTAAATGGATATAACTTTTAATGCTCGATCATCACACCAACTTGATTATTGTGAGTTGACTCTTAATCCAAATATTAAACTCAGTGTCACGCCAATCTTTCTGTGATGGGATGACCGTTATGAACACAAAACTCATCTTCTTTTTTTTTTGAATTGTGAGCTTGTACGTATGTACATTTATCTCATATCCATGTTATTATGTTTTTTATAGTAAATTTTGTTACCCCAACTACTTATGCTACCAATATTAGCCCTATTCCCAAATTAAATGGAACAAATTTTAAGATATGGAAATAAAAGGTTCTAATTTATCTGGGTTGTATTGATCTAGACTTGCACTTAGGGATAAATTCCCCAATGAGATGATGGCTACTAGTACCTCTGATGAAAAGAGGGAAATGGCTTAATGGGAATGCTCAAATCACATGAGTCTTATGATCATAAAGAGTACAATACCATAAACTTCTTTTGGGACCATTGCAAATGAACAGAATTCCTCAAAGTTTCTCGAGGAGTTGGAGGAACACTTTGTAAAAAGTGATAAGGCTGAAACAATTATGCTTCTGCATAAATTGACCTCCATGAGGTATAACAGCTCGGGAAATGTTCGAGAGTACATTCTTGAAATGTCTCACATAATTTCTAGATTAAGGACACTAAAGTTGGATCTACCTTATGATGTTTTAGCATACTTCATTCTTATGTCCTTGCCTCCTCAATTTAGTTAATTTGAGGTAAGCTACAACAATCAGAAGAATAAGTGGACAATGAATGAGCTCATCTCACATTAAGTATATGAGGATGATTGGCTTAAACAAAATAAGGTTGAGAGTGTCAATTTGGCATCTACTTCAAAGGTCAACAAGAAAAGGAAGGGCAAGGAGATTATGGTCAATAATGGAAAGAAAAAGCAAAAGTTTAAAGACATTAAGTATTTTTTCTATGAGGATCCATCTCATGTCAAAAAGGATTGCCCTAAAGATCACGTGTGGCACGTGAAGAAAGCCATGCCTCTAACTCTTGTTTATTTAGAGGCCAATTTTATTTCTGTGCCTAGATATACTTGGTGGTTAAACTCAGCCACTACTACTCACATAAGTATATCATTGTACATCATTGTAGGGTTGCCAGAAATACCACCTACCAAGTGATGATGAGAGATTCATCTATATAAGGGATGGAAGTAGAGTAGAATTTCAAGCAATTTTAGTTTTCAAATTATCTTTAAAATTTGGTTTTACTTTAGAATTGAAAGAGATATTTGTTGTACCATCTTTTAGACGGAATTCGGTTTTAATTCCTGTTTTGGACAAAGAATGTTTTATTTATTCATTTAGAAATAAACAATGTTGTCTTTATTATAATTCTAAATTTTTGGTTACCGGTACTTTATCTATTCTTGATAATCTTTATTTGCTTGATACCATTACTAATAATGAAACTTTGCATGTTAGTACACATGGCACTAAACAAAAATTGATTGATGATAATTCCTATAAGTTATGGCATAAGTGTTTGGGTCATATCTCTAAAAGGAGAATTGACAAGCTAGTGTCACAAGGAATTTTAGAAACACTCAACACTTCATAAGGTTCAAGTGTGCATAGAGTGTATTAAAGGTAGAACAACAAATAAGAAAAAAGTGGGAGCTGAGAGAGCTAAGGAAGTCTTAGAAATAGTACATGCAGACATATGTGGGCCATTTCCTACAACTTCTTGGAATGGTCAATGGTACTTTATAACGTTCATAGACAATTACTCTCAATATGGTTACCTATATCTAATTCATGAAAAATCAGAGGCATTGGACATGCTCAAAGCTTTTAAAGTCGAAGTTTAAAATCAACTGGGTAAAAGAATAAAAGCTATTAGGTCATATCGTTCTGTGAATACTATGGATGGAATGATTGATCCTATGAATAACGTCTAGGTGCATTCACTAAGTACCTAGAGGAGTATAGGATCATTCCTCAGTATACTATGCCAGGATCTCCTAGCATAAATGGGGAAGATGAGAGATGAAATAGGACCCTTAAGGGGAGTATGATTGTTCATACAACCCTGCCTCACTCATTTTGGGAAGAAGCACTAAAGATCGTAGACTATATACTGAATAGAGTTCCAACAAAAGCTATTATTAAAACTCCATATGAGTTATGGACAGTTAAAGCACCTGTTCTCAAACATTTGCATGTATGGGGTTGTCCAACTGAGGCTACGCCTTATAGGCCTGATGAAAAGAAACTAGATGCAAGAACAATTAGTAGTTCTTTGTAGGTTACTCTAAAAAATCATAGGGCTATAAATTTTATGATCCAAAAAATATAACATTCTTTGAAACGGGAAATGCCCGCTTCTTTAAGGATGGTCAAGTTGAGGGGGAACATAAATTGACTAACTTTATCTTTGAAGAGAACAATGTTCCTCTTCCTATAGTTGTTCCTATAGTTTTTCCAGAATTAATTCCCGACAAACGTCAAGAATAGGGACAACATCCAGTTAATCAAGACATTGTTAGGCTTCCTGAAGATTTGGGTCATCAAGCTTTCCCTGATCCAAATCAACCAGTCGATGTTCCTTATCTAGCTATACCTGAGGAGTAACTTCAAACACCTTAAGAAGAAGTGCAATTAAGGAGGTCCGTTAGAGAGCGAAGAAGTACAATTCCTGATGACTATATTGTATTTCTTTATGAACACCAGGATAGTGATTTTTCATTGGAAGATGATCCTATCACTTTCAATGAAGCAATTACTTATTAAAATGTTTCTAATTAGATTGATGCCACACATGAGGATTTAAAGTCCATGAAGTGCAAAGACATTTGGGATCTAGCCATATTGCCTGAAGGAATGAGGCCTATAGGGTGTAAATGGTTTTTCAAAACCAAAATGGACTCTCAAGGCAATGTAGACAGATACAAAGCATGTCTTGTTACTAAGGGTTTTACTCAAAATAAAGGAATCAATTATAAAGAGACTCTCTCCATTTTCTTCAAAAGACTCTTTGAGGACCATTTTGGCATTTGTGGCATAATTGGATTTAAAGCTTCAACAATGGATGTTAAAAAAGCATTTCTCAATGGAAACATTGATGAGACAATCTATATGGTGCAACTGGAGGGCCTAGAGTCTAATAACTTTAAGAAAATGGTTTGTAAACTAAAGAAATTCATCTATGGGCTTAAACAAGCTCCCAATCAATGGTACCATAGGTTTCATTAATTTATTTTATCATTTGGTTTTGAGGAAATCTAGTTGATGATCATTTGTACCTTAAGTTCTGTGGGAGTAAATTCATCTTCTTAATTTTATATGTGGATGACATATTGCTTGCTTGTAGTGATGTGGCCTTACTATATGAGACAAAGAAATTTCTTTTAGAAAATTTTGAAGTGAAAGATCTTGGTGAAGCATCTTTTGTATTAGAAATCAAGATTCACCAGGATCATTCTTGAGGAGTTCTAGGATTATCACAAAAGGCCTACATCGAAAAAAGTACTACAAAGGTATGGCATGCAAAATTGTAAACCACATGACACACCAGTGAGTAAGGGAGACAAATTTAGTCTTGATCAATGCATTAAGAATCAAATAGATTCGAAGCACATGAAAGACATTCTTCGTGCTTCGGCAGTAAAAAGCCTTATATACCTACAGGTTTGTACTCACCCAGACCTTTCATTCACATTTGGGATGCTAGGTAGATACCAAACCAATCTGGGTAGGGATCATTGGGTAGCAACAAAGAGGGTGAAGATGTATCTTCATAAAATAAAGGATTACATGCTCACATTTAAGAAATCCTTTATTCAAATAACAACAGGAATTTGTCAAAGTCTAAATTATTGACATTAAGTTTCTTATTACAAAAGAAAGAGTTCATAGTGGTCATGTTAACATTGAGCAT
>CAOJBK013503109.1:0-17951 GCA_948294925.1 Codiaeum variegatum
AGATATATATATATATATATATATATATATATATATATATATATATGGTAGATGTCAAACTCCCCCACACTTGAATCTTTTCTTGTCCTCAACCAAAACTTAAACACAATAGTAGAACATGTTTAAATGCTATTTTCTCTAGACTTGAAAAACAAGACCAAAGGAAAAACAATCACTCAAAGGGGTACACGATTTTCATAATACTTTGGTTCATCGGTTAAACTAAGAACAAAACTGACGAATTCAGAATCTACGGAGGCACAATTCACACAAACTAGCTCCAAGGCATTCAAATCACAAAAAAATAGCATATAGTCCAAAAAACATAGCCTTTCTCAAGTCATGCAAATTAAACATTTCCTAAGGAACCTGACCGAATTTCCTTGAATTTGAACTTTTTTAGTGCAATATAATCATGACATTTTTCATTTTTAGAGGGACCTGACTTGGCTAAACCCGTCACTAGCCTTTTTATGCGACGGTAAATGCTTTTTGGTACCGACCCTCGGTTACTCAACTAGTCACTAAATCGTTTAGCAGACTACCAATACTATTCATGATTTCATTTTTAGATATTACTTTTTGCAACAAGAAACTAGCGGAATAGATAATGATTTTCAAAGTCACTTTTTCATTACTTTTCAAATTGATGCACTAATCATGGTTTATTTTATTTTATTTTCCAAGAAAATCAATCAAGGTCTAAGGTACTAGTTATAGTTTATTAACCTAATTCATGCCAAAGAAAAGGACCAAATGCTCAAAAAGTGATTGAATGCTCTTGAGCCTAGTCATGTAAATAGTGCCAAGGTGGATTCCTACAATCAACTACAATGTTCAAATTTTAATTAAGAACCAAGTTGTTCATGCAAACTAGCACTTAATTGAGTGATTAAAAAATTTTGTCCAAATTTTCAAGCTTGAGGAAAATCACATTTTATAACCTGTCTGTGTAGTGCTTAAGTTCTGTTGTTCAAGTTTCAAGCATTCATCCATCATTTAAAATAACACATTTAAACCATACATTGAATAAATATCTCCCCACCCCCCCCCCCCCCATGCACACATACACATACATGAATCACACATTACCCTCAATGTGTGCAAAAGAATAAGAAAGGAATGGGAGAGAAATACTATCCTGAAATGGAAGGTGTCCAACCTCACCAAAATATCCATGCTATGTAGTAAAAATTAAGTGCTACAAGCCTAGGTTAGTACTGGTGTGACATCGAAACCATAAAAATAGTAGATAATGATCTAAGTTATGGCAATCCACACACCAAAAAAGGAAAATAAAAATTCATAATAAAACAATACAAACCATCTAAATAAATAAATAGTACGATAAGCTAAAATAAAGGAAAGATTGAGTAAAAAGAGTCATGATCATGTCATAGATCAACATCCATGTCCTTCCCATCATCATCTCCATCGTTATCAGTCTCGACATCATCAACCTCAACTGCCTCATGCTTAGTCTAGGAATTCGAGCACGAATGTGTCTCAATCTTCGGTGAGCTGATCTATTCATAGTCCTCATCCT
Organism: Codiaeum variegatum; assembly: GCA_948294925.1. NCBI lineage: Eukaryota > Viridiplantae > Streptophyta > Magnoliopsida > Malpighiales > Euphorbiaceae > Codiaeum > Codiaeum variegatum. The sequence continues at coordinate 1,547 of CAOJBK013503109.1, forward strand.
CCAGATCATAGGCAGTGTCATACACAACAACCCTAACATAGAGATTATCTACTAAGGAGGATATTCTCTAAGGTAAGGAGCTGATTCAGTCCTCTTCAGCTTTTTCAAGCCCAGGTGCTTCAGGATCCGCCATAGGACCTTGCCGGTCCACCTCCTATGCTCCCTTTCATAATAGATCTCCTCCATCACCTCTTTTTGCATGGTGTGAAGATGCTGATGTCACATAGTGAGTCGGATGACCTTTGCTTCTAATTACATTGTCTAAGCTTCGAAAGGAGTTTGCTTTTTGTCCCTATTTTCCCTTTTCCTTTGAACACCTTCCAGTCTATGTAAGTAGGGGCCGCACCAAATGTCTCAAATGATGGCTTAAAAATTGGCAGCTCTAATAGTCCTATTGAAGATGAAGGACCAACTGGAGGAGGCATAGCTGATGCACTAGGGGCTGTAGTGACGTTAGGAGCTAATGTAAGAGGGGCTGCAGTAGTGTTAAGAGTTGGTTCAGGAGGTCGAGTAGGGAGAAATTTTTTCTTGTGGAGCATATTTTTAAAGAAGTTAGGGTTGAAAAGGTTTGTAGGCCCCTCTATCATCATTTCATCTAACAAACTATCCACTTGTAGATTTCGAGCTAACCTGTTAATATAGGTGTGAGGCCCCGTCCGAGCTTGCGGGATTTCCCTAGGCGCCTTTGAGTTTATGGATCAAGGAAACCAACCACGAGGGGTCATATTACGCATGGCATCGCGATTATGGGCAGGTCCCACATTTGTACACCCCATATGTGTTCGTTGGTGTGTACGTGTGATGTGTTTAAAGTTTCCACTTTATCTTTAAGCAAATGATTTTTCCTTAGGTGATTAAGAAACCATTTTATAAAACTTCAATTTTAAGAAAAATCTAATTATTTTACCGAATTTAGAAAAGACTAGCCCTTGAACCATAGTTAGGTTTAGGGATTTATGATTTGATAAAAACAAGTTTAGAAAAGGATTTTTTTCCATTTTTTTAAACAACTTTGTCTTAAATAATGCATGGTTTTAGTTAAAACAGGTTTTCGTGTATGCATGGTATACGACGTGATGCATGAACAATTAACCATAGCATATAATGATGTATGACATATGCTCATATGCATGATGGGAATTATAATGAAAAGTGATAAAAAGCAGGAAACGTAAATAGGGGTCCTTCCTATAGCCCACTACAGGTTCTAAGGAAGGCACTCATCCCCAAAGAAAGCGATAAGATAATTACATTAAAAAATGACAAGAAAATAGGGGATTCCTTCTCTAGTCTAAAGAGTTGGGAATGGCACACATTCCCAATATAAGTCTAGATCCAATAGTAATACAAATAATTACATCAACATAAATAATGAAACTGACAATAATAATGAAAATAATAAAAATAAATAAAAAAAGGAAAATTAAAGAAAAACACATTCTAGAGTTAAAGCCTATGAAATAGGCTTGCTGACATATTCCGTTGAATTGGAATCAAACTCCACGCCATTCTCCTTTCTCACGAAAGGTGGGGCTACTCTGATAAACACTGAGTGGTGGTTTAATTAGTTTAGAAGTTACTTTGTTTTAATTAATAAAAGAATTAAATGAATAAGTCATTAGCCAATTTAGACCTTGATTATTAAAAAATCGGTTTTTATAAATGCGATTTGCCTAAGTGCATTTTAGGGCTTTGATTCAGTTTATTTCAGAAAAATGAATTTAATGTCATGAAAATTGCCTAATTAGATTCAAGGCTTAATTTAGAATTGAAAGAATAAGAAATACAATACTGAAACTACCTTAGGTTTACGAGGCTTCACAATTTGTTTGTCTAAAAGCTTGATGAATCCTAAATGTGTTTCCGTTGTGCTTAAAGAGAATTGATGATTGACTGTCTGGAGTACATCTGAGTTGTGTGATAGAACAAAATCACCAAGAAGTTGGAATTTCAAGTGTAATTTGATGTTCAAGAATGTGTTTAGGTGTTTAGGCTGCCTGTAGTAATCTAGAAAAATGAACACAATGTCCAAAAAGTCAAATTGAAAGTTAAAAAAAAAAGTGGACCAAATGTAAAAAAGTGAACCCTAAAACTGTCTCGAAAATTTATAGAAAAGTGAGTCGGAAAATTTAGAAAAGCCAAAACGCATGAGTTTGGTCCAACCATGTGCATTTGGAACCAAATGCATACATTTGGCACCAAATGTGTGTGTTTTGTTACAAATGGGCAAGTTTGGAAAAAATGATTGCGTTTGGGCCTGGGTGTCTAGGCATGATTTTCTTGGTCTGGTTCGATCTGATTCAGTTTGTTTTTTTTCAGAATTTTTAGGTCCATTTGAGGTCTGATTTAAGCGTGGTTTGAATGATTGGGCTTATATTAACAGGCCAAATTTAATGGTGCAAAATTAAGGTTCACAGCTACCCCCTTAGCAGTCTCATTTTGTAGAAAACATGAATGATAAGTATGGATGCAATTAATGAGGTAATTGAATTTTTTGCCTATAAAAAGGCCTTCTTTAAGGAAGGTCATTTTCCACACATCTCAAATTATTTTAATCCAAGTATAAATTTGATGAACTTCTTTGTGATTCTTAGAATATCTATATCCCACTCTAGAGTTTAGAGGAAATCAAGGGTGAATTCTCTATAGGCTGGATCATGAATTTAATAACTCAACCTGGTTGATGTTGCATGCTCTTTGGCTCATCCTCTATCTCATATCCTTTAAAAGACTCCCAATCTACTGAATATGAGGAGGAAAAGGGATTATTTCCCAACTTTTGAAGCCTTTCCCTTTTCCACTCTTTGTCGAATTGGATGAATGGGTGATCTGGATTATATTTGAGGAAGACTAGTCCCCAGTATGCTGGAGTAGGAGTTGGAAGAGGGGATAGGGCCCTCATAATAGGTTGATTGCCCTTCTTCTTAATTTTAGCAACTGATGAGGATGTTATAGGCTGGTTCTTGATGGCTTTAGATGAAGTAAGGGCTTTCTTTGGTGCCATTTTCTATAAAACAACAAGGAAAAGAAGAACAGAACCACGAGGAAGCCACAATGTTAATGGTTAGATTAAAAAAATTTGGCATGATAATGACTAAAAATAGACCATTATCAACCTAAAAAATATGCACAAAATAACTAACATTGAGTTCCCAAGCACCCCACTCAAGTCCTAACTCTAACACTTATCACATTATCACAAATTAAACACAATTAGCAAAGAAAAATAGGGAATAATGTGCTCGGTGTGGTGTGTATAAAACCAAAAAATAAAATAAAGTAAGAGGGGGTCTCTCTCTAAGCAAAAATAAAAATAAAGTGCTTGAAATTTCATGAAAATTTTGAAATACACCACCCCCCCCCCCCCTAACTTGGCCATTTTATTAAACACATTGTAGGCACAATTTTTAGCCACCTCAAATTAAGGTTTCTAAACATAAAAACACTTCCAAGATCATGAACTAACAAGAATTCAAAGCATATATGATCTTGATTTCTTCAAATTTGACAAGGAATTCCAGCCTAAAACCCTAAACTTAAAGGTTGAGAAAAATGACAAAATATCAAGTAAGAAAAAGCCAACAAATTCAAAATAAAAATATGATAAAAGCATAAAAACTGCCTTCTAAGAATTTTACTAAGCAAAATGCTAACTAAACATGTAACAAGTAATTTTATTATGGAAATAAAAAGATAAAATACCGAAAAAAAAACATACATAAACAAGAAAAAGAGAAAAGACATGTCAATCCTTGAAGAAAAATGAGAGATCTTACATTGAATCCTTATTAAACCAAGTTGAGAGCGTTTTTTTGTTATGTTTGAAATGTAAAAATGCAGACAAGTGGCTAAGGGGTGATTGTATGTGAGATGGGGTTTAAATAAGTGAGCCTAGTGTTTTAAAGAGGGTCCCATAGCCACATTATAAAATGAGGGGCTCACGATTTGCCATACGGACCATGAGCCAAAATCGTGTAACTAGCTAATTTAGTACTTCCCAGATTGCACCTTAAGCCACCTTCCACATGGTCTGTGACATAGACCGTGAGCTAGATTGTATAGAGGGTGCTTAAGGTTCTATTTTGGGCAGAATCAAAACAATACTTCACACGGTCTTAAAACTTCTATTTAGTTTTTCCATCCAAAATGCTAATTTTTAAACTTTATTTCAAGTTAGTGTAAAAGCTATGGTAAGGATAAAAAGAGATAAACTTAGAAGATGTGAAAAGATAAGTTTCAGTTACAATGGGTATAAGAAAATCAAGTGGTTTTAAAGTGTTTACAATGGTTTATAAGTGGTTTTAATGATTATAAGAAAATCAAGTGGTTTTAAAATGTTTACAATGGTTTACAAGTGAAAATCTTTATTATAATATTAGGTTAAAGGTTTACAATAAAAAAAACCCTAGCTATCATTTTCTTATACTCAAAGGATTACAAATAAAAATTAAAAGTTTAAGAAAAACAAGAGAGAATGAGCAAGAGAGGCTAAATGCTTGATGAAAATAGTTTGCAAAGCAATAGAATAGTTCCCTCTTGAATGTTGACTTTGCTTTAGATAAATCCTTATATACCTTAGCCTTTTTGGAGCCAAAATGGTGCTTCCAACGTTCAAAAAGTACTGACTACATCATCACCAATGGAAAAAAATCTGTTAGACTGATACCATATGGTCGTATGGTCCTTGATCATACGATCATATGGAGTAGGTGAGTTTAAATTAAATGTAGCCATTGGGACCATACGGTTGTATGGTGTCCTAACCATTCGGTCATGTGGTATTGCCCTAAAATAACCAAACCTCTCTAGACTACCATACAAACATATGGAACTTTGGTATATAGTCATATAGAGGGTTTTCGTACAGGCATATACAACCATTTTCTACAAAAACTAAAACACTTTGATTCTAAAATGTTCATTAGTACAATCAAAGTGTTTATATATATATAATTTAAGTCCCATGAATATATATATGCACCAAATGCTCTTTTCATACAAATTAATCCATGAAAACATGTTTTTGTCAAAATACACATTAAAGCAATTAACTAGACTAACAGTTTTGGAATCATCAAAATATGGATGACAACAATCTCCCCCTTTTTGATGATGACAAAACATTAGCTTAGTTTCAAGCAAAAATATGTAATACATAAAAAAACTGAACTTTAAGCTTTTGTCAAAATTTTATGCAAAAATGGGACATAACTCCCCTTATAAATATGCCTACATTTTTTATGAAAATTTTGCATAAAAGGTTTGATAACAATTCCTAAACCAATGAATAAAAAGTTTAAAGTTAATTTTATAACAAAAAATACATAATGGCTCAAACTCATACTAATAGCATAAATAAATCATAACCATTAGTGTAAATTAATCATATAATCATATGATCATATTATATTTTGAAGCTTGAAACTCACCACATTTACTATTATCCCATTTTTTTCATCAAACAAAAAGGTAAATACCTAAAATAATCAAGCCATAATCAACATAATATCTAAATAACATTTAAGAATAAGATATTAACACAGATAATATAAGATAACATATCATACAAAATCCAAAAATCCATAAACCAAATCTAATTCATCAAAATATTTAAGCCAAATAAAAAGAAATACACCAACACAAACTAAAATAGAAGGCCACAAGGCCAATTTACCAAAGTGTTAAAGCATAAACATGATAAGTTTATAATGCCATAAGTTTAAAAATAAGGAAAGTAGTAAAGTTGGCTTGAAAAAGTGGATAGAAAAGATGTTGTGAGGCCTTGTCTAAACACATTGGCCACTAGACACCTCGGGCTTCTGGCCGTGCGGAAACCAACCATATAGTGTCAAATTGTGCATGGTGTCGGGGTTTCGACAAGTCTCACTTTAGGAGAACTCCTATATGAATATGTTGAGTGCACGTGTGAATGTGTAAGTCGCTACTTAATTTTTAGAAAATATTTTAATTTTCTAGGCAATTAAAAAACCAAATAAAAATTGATATTTTTCCCAATTTTAAGGAAAAGGCGAGCCTCGAATCAAAGAGTGGATCTGGGGACTCGTGATTGATAAAAACATTTATTTTTAGAAAATAAATTTATTTTATAAACAATTTTGGCTTAAATTTTATATTTTTTTTGGTTAAAAAGGTTTTTTTTTGTATGCATTGCATACACTTATGATGCATGAACATGAATAAACATGCTAGAATGATGCATGAACAAATATCATGATATGGATGACAATTAAAATAAAAAAAATGTTAAAAAAAAATAGTGGTCCTTCCTCTAGCCTTGAAGGGGTTCTTGGAAGGCACACATCTCCAAATGGTAGATCTATAGAAATAAAGCAATAAATAAATTACATTTAAAATAATAAAACATAAAAGAGGATCCTTTCTCTAAACCAAAGGATCTGGGAAAAGGCAAACATTCCCCAACTACAGATTACATAGAACATATATGAAGTAATAAAAATAAAAGCGATTTACAGCCAAATGAACAAATACATAAAATAGATAATGAAAATAAATAAAAGAATAAGAAAAAAGAAGAAAAATAAACGATTTGGAGTTGAATCCTTAGAACGGCTTCCCGACATATCCTTTTGAATGGCAATCAAACCCTACGTCATTCTCCCTTCATATGAAGGGTAGGGTGTTTTTGAAAAGTGGGTTAGTGGTTGTGTGTTCAGAAGCTAATTCATTTTAGTTTTTTAAAGAATTAACCAAATAAGTCATTAATTGATTCAGTTTTTTATTAATAAAATTTAGTTTTAATATTGTGAAATTGTCTAAGTCAAGTTTTAGGGTTTAAATTTAAAACCAAATTGAATACTTTACAATTCGATTATATTACTTTTGGCTTTCGAGATTTTGGAACTAGTGCCTCGGAAGGTTTGATACAGCCGGAACGAGTCTCCGTTGTGTTTGGAGAGGTCAGTCAATGGAATGGACTAGAATTGACTAAAAAATGTCATAGTTAATTCTGATCAAGATTGAAGTATTTGGTGTTTTTAGTCAGAATTCGGATAGAGTTTTAGTGCTTTGAGCTATTCTTTAGAGTAATTCGATAGAGATTTAACATTAAAAAGAGACCCAGAACTAAGTGTCGGAGGGTCGAATTTATAGAAAAATCGAGTCAAAAAGTTAAAAAATGGGCCCCCACGCCAGGCAATGAGTGTATGCGCCATGCTAAAAGTGCATGTGCAAGGTCTAAAAGTGCATATGCCAGAGAAAATTTATGTGCGCTAGAGCAAAGGTGTGTTCGCAAGAGCAAAGGTATGTGCACTAAAGCCAAAACTGTGTGCACTAGAGCCAAATATGTGTGTGCTAGGAAATTGGCATGCGCACTAAGAAGTTGGTGCATACATCTGGTGTCTGGCCAGTGCACTAGTTCTTCGGCTCACATTCCAATTTCTATAACTCAGTTTAGTTTGATTCGGTTCAATTTTTCAGGCTTTTTAGGTTCGTTTGAGGTTTGATTTAAGCATAGTTTGAACCTATGTTCTCATATTAACGAGTCGAATTTGATGGTGTGAAAATATGAGTTTTCCCTTGAGAATATATCCGAACATGGAAAAGTTTCCATGTAAACCTTGAAATTTGAAATTTTCATCTATGGGGCTACTTTCGATATAGTAAAAGGCTGATGCCTTCTTGTCCCTCATTTTATTTCCAAACATTTAAGTCTAGTTAAGATTCATGAGGTGGTTAATCATTCTAAAGGTGTAAAATTGAGGGTTCATAACCGCCCCTCATCTAAATTAGCTTCGAGCAAAAGATGATTCTGATGATAGTGAACCTACATGTGCCATGTCAGATTCTGGGCTTGTGATAATGGCATGTCAGTTACTAGGCTTGTGACAATGCTAAGTTAGATTCTACGCTTATGTTCATGTCAGATTAAGGGCTTGTGCCATATTAGCTTCTAGGCTTATGGTGTGCCAAGTCAGAGATTCCAAACATTGTAATTGTCATGCAAATCTTTTTTATCATGCCATATAAACTTATAGGCTTGTTGGATGTTGAAGTCAAGCTATGCGAGGCTTTAACCTAGTTAGATTCTAAGCTTTGATAGGTAGCTGAAGTACCTTTGTATTGTAGGTAAAGACTCCTCTAAGATGATGTCCTAGATATGTGTTGGATAGTGTTAGGATTTGGAAGGAGATGCATGCTGAGTATAGCTCGTTATGGATTTTTGTAAAAACCTTTGTATTTTGTAAAACTAACATTTTCTGAAATTTGCATTTTGCTCTTAAAAATTTATTTTTGAGAAGTATAGTATTTTGTGAGTTATCCCCACAAATAGAGCCATACTTCAGCTACGTAATGCATGGGTGATGCAAGAATATGAACCAAGTGAGCGGAATCAACCTCGGGAAGTATGGGATAAGTGCTTTACCGACACTTAGAGGTGTCAAAATCGATTGGGATTTTTTGAATGCTTGTATCAGGTTTTGGGATCTGGTAAATCACGTTTTATGATCTGGGCTAGTATGGACAAGATGTGTTCGACTTTTGAGGAATTTTCTATTTTGCTCGGTTCTAACCATAAGCCTAATTTGGCTATTCTTGTTGAGAAGGTAGGCTACTTTAACTCTTTTAAGAGGCTTTTGGACTTAAGCACAGAGGCTGTTTATGTTATGACTGATATGTTTTGAGAGGGTTTCGGTTTGCTCAGCTAGAAGGCTAAAGGCATATGCATTTGGTTTGATAGTAAACTATATTTTTATAGGCATAATTGGATGGGATAATGCAAGGATGGCTAAGCTAATACCCCAGATGGGTGAAGGGATGTCAATTCCAGGCATGATTTTAGTGGAGACCCTGTTGAGCCTTGATCATCATTATAGCTCGAAAGAACCTTGGACTATTAGTCCCATTCTTCTCCTGGTATTTAAACCATTTTATTGCTTATCTATTTTAGCATCTATAAGGCCATGTTTTGAATTTCATGCTTTCTATCTCAAGGTTGTTCTCAGTTCTGAGTCACCAGATTATCATGTTTCATGGTATCAAACTAAGAGAATTATTATCTTTTTTCTCACTAAGAAGGACAGGATTAGCTGGCTGATGGAACTGAGTCCTTCTGATTTACTTTAGAGACTCGATCAGTACAAGATCAAACATTTCATGCTAAGGAGCTAATGTTTCAAGCAGGTGTATCTGCTTGGTTTAAAAGAGGTGACATGGTACTAAGCTTTCATAGTTCTTAGTTAGACCAGACATGATCAGGATGCACCCCCAGATGGTCTCCTTTTTTAGGCAACCACTATAAATGCTCAAGTAGCTATAGCAGTTCTGTTACATTAGATTTGAGACTTCAAGAGGGTGATACTAATTTCTAGTGATGATTATGGCAAGCTTCTAGAGTACATAGACTAGTGGATTGAGTCATGTTGGCCAAAGGAGAAGGAAAAATGATATGCCCTTTTGATCGAGATTAAGGAGTGAGTCTGAGTCTAAACTCGGTTCCCTTTTTTTAGGATAAGACATTTTGGTTTGTTTTTGTTTTCAGTTTTGAATATTTATTTTTGATGTTTCAAAAGATGAATAAGACCTTCATAAAACATATTTTATTTTTATTAAGCTCTCATCTTACCTAAGTTGCCCTTTTGGGTTTTCAAATTAGCAAGCTGCCTTGATTATTGCCTAGATTGCCTTTTCGATTTTGAGTCTAATAGGTTGTACCCTAAATTTTTCTTAAGATGCCCACTTGTGTTTTCAGCTTAGCGAGGTTCTTTTTTTTTTTTCAATTTTGTTTATTTATTTATTTTCCCTTTTGCATGCAATGTTAAATAGCCCGATGAGAATGAAACTTTGAATTTTATTGAATGCTTTGGACCATGCCTGTGAAGGATGCCAACATATCTCCTTACAATAGATTTTGAAATATAAAGTATATGATAATTTTTTAAGGAATCAAGTCCACATATTTCTTGTTCCAAAAATATGGTGCTAGATGCTCATGCAACAAGAACACTACATGTAGTACTTCTTGAGTTGGTCGAGGTTGGTAGTATGACTAAATTCATTACTATCGAAGACCATTAGGATGAGCCTCCACTTGACATGATCTTCTTAAAAACATAAGGTCCACTCAGGGAGGTTTGAATTTCCCTCAAGGGTCTTGTACGAGTTGTCTGATTGTTTTCAAGACAAGTTCGCCTTCTCTAAGTTTATGGTCCTTGACACTTTTGTTGAAATGCCTTACAAGTTTCCGTTGGTATTTTTGAGTCCGATGAAAGGGTTCTAACCATTTCTCATCGATTAGGTTGAGTTGGTCATAGTAGGCCTATTGGTAGTCAAGCTTAGAGATTTGTTCTTCTTGGAGAACTCTTGTTGATTGGATTTAAAACGCTATTAACATTCCATTTCATAGACCAATGAGTAGTGTGTTGTGAGGCCTCATCTAGGAGCTCGCGGGATTTTTCAATGTGTCTTCAAGTTTAGGGGCTCGAAAAAACTAACCATGAGGGGTCAGATTGCACATGGTGACATGATTGTGGAAAAGTCCCACAATTTTGTATCCACATGTGTTTGTTGGCGTGCATGTGGTGTGTAGAGTTTTCAGAGTCACCACCTAATACTTTAAGAAAATAGATTTACTTAGGTGATTAAGAAACCTTTTGTGAAAAACTCCATTTTAGAAAAATGATTTTACCCGATTGAAAAGGCTATTCTTTTTGGAACCAAAAGGGGTTCGAGGATTCATGATATGATAAAAATAAGTTTAGAAAAGTATTTTTCCAATTCATAAATAGCTTGGCTTAAGGAAAGTATAGTTTTGGTTGAAAAGTGATTTTCGTGTATGCATGACATACTTCATGATGGATGAACAGTTAAACATGGAAAATATGATGCATAGATAGATTAATAATATGCATGCCAGAATTAAATGAAAAATGATAAAAGCGAAAAAGTAAACAAGGGTCCTTTCTTTATACCGATCTAGGTTCTAGGGAAGACACACGTCCCTAAAAAAGGTAATAAAGTAATTACATTTAAAATTTGAGCATACACAAGGGATTCTTTCTCCAATCCATAAGGATCTGGGAAAGGCATACGTTCACCAATTAATTATAATCACGAATTGAAATAATAATGAATAAAAACAAACTATGGAAACTATAAGAAAAATGGAACAAATAATGATAACAGTAATAATAAAAGGAAAAAGTAAAGAAAAATAAATTTTGGAGTTCAAGCCCTATGAATAGGCTTATAGGCGTATCCCTTCGAATGGGAATCAAACCCCATGCCATTCTCCCTTCTCGTGAAGGGTTGGGGTTATTCTGATAACAAAGTGGGTGGTTTGGTTGTGCGTTCAGAAGCTAACAAATTTTAATTAATAAAATTGTTAATGGATAGGCTATTAATCATTTCAGATTTGATTAATGAAAAACTATTTTCATGTAAAATAATTGCCTAAGTTCATTTTAGGGCTTAGTTTGCTTCGTTTTTATGAAAAACATAATTTTGATAAAAACATGCCTTAGTTCATATTAAAGGGCTTAAACTGGTTCATTTTTTATATAAAAAAATGGAGTTTTGACAGAGCATGCCTTAATTCATATTAAAGGGTTTTGATTAATTCAAGATTAAAAGGAAAAGGAGTATACTATACCTAATTTACCTTTTGCTTGCAGGATTTGGGAACTGGAGGGTCGGAAGGCTTTACGAAACCAGAATGAGTCTTCGTTGTGTTCAGAGAGATCTATCAGTGCAATATCTGAGATGTGACTTGGAAATCAAAAATTTAATGTCTGATTGGAATGCAGAAGTTTGGGTGTTTCAGGCTTACTTTTGGTGTCTCAGAGTATTTTTGGCAAAGTTTCAACGTAGAAAACATTTTGGAAAAGTATTTAAGTACAGGTTCAGTGTCTAAAAATGTGTCTAAAAAGTGACATGGAGGGTCGAATCTATAGAAAAATCATCTCAAAAAAGTTAAAAAAGTGGGACTCATACGTCTGGGCCAAAACGCATGCATTTTGGTGGGCTGATTTTTGCTCTAGTTCGATTCGGTTTGACCATGTTTTGGTATTTTCATAATTTCAAGCCCATTTGAAGTCCGATTTGAGCACGATTTGAATTGTTAGACTTGTATCGATGAGTCGAATCTAATGGTATAAAAATTAAGGCATTTTCCTTGAAAAATTTTCCTTATAAAATTTAGAAATTTAATGGTGATGATTCTGAAGGTGTAAAATTAAGGGTTCATAGTTGCCCACTCATCTGAATTAGCTTCGAGCAGAAGGCAATTCTGATGATAATGAATCAATAGGTGCTATGTCGGATTCTAGGCTTATGATGATGTCATATCGGTTTATGTGCTTGTGATAATGCTATGTCAGCTTCTATGCTTTTGGTGGCGCCATGATGGATTTTGGGTTTGTTTCCATGTCAGATTCTAGGCTTACAATGTGACAAATTGAGGATGCCAAAATTTGAAAATTTTCATGTAGATCTTAATGATAATGCCATAGTAACTTAAGGGCTTGTTGAATGTTGAAGTTATATCATGTGAGGCTTTGATCTCATTTGATTCTTAGCTTTGACATGTTGTCATACCTTTCTATTGGGGTGAAGACTTATTCAAGAGGATGCCCCTAGATATGCGTTGGGTGATGCAAGTAATTAGAGGGAGATGCATGAGATGCATGTTGAGTACCCATTTTGGGTCTTTATTTTGTAAAATCTTTTGCAAAACTTTGCTGTTTATATGAAATTTTAGCTTTTCCTAAAATTTTGTTGCATTTTTTTCATGAAAATTTATTTTTAAGAAAAAGAATATTTTGTGAGTTGCCCCCACAAATGGTGCCATACTTCAGCTACATGATGTATGGGTGATGCAAGAACCTGAACAAGGTTGATAGAATCAACCTTGGGCAATACAGGGTTTTGATGGTGCTTTAGGTTGTAAAGGCTGATTGTTTACTTTTGAGTGATTGAGACTTAATGGAACAAGTATTTAAGCTTGTTTATTATTTTGATGGATTTGTTATTTTTGAGCCTGAGGTTGGGAAGGTTTTGTCAGTTTATTGCTTCATCAATAAGGCTTTTTAGGTTTGAATGACACAAAAGGTGATATGATGAACCTGTCTGCCATGGCTATGAGATTAGAGGGTTTCAAAAATGATGTTTGTCTAGGCGATTGGTGGGGGCTCTATGCTTTTGCTTTGTTTATTTGGGTAGTTGAGGCAATGAGTGAATGGATTGGCTAATACCCAAGTGGGTGAATGAGTGTTTATGGTTGAGCTGGTTACTTGGGCCAAAATGCCGCTTAATTTTGATAGTGGTTCTTGCTCCACCGGGATTTGTGATTGACTCTGCATTGGCTGAATCCACTTGAGGAGTAGTCATTAGCTGATTCCTTTAGCTGCATTTGATTCTTATTAGGGAGATGAGGAATCCATTAGAGAAATATTGTTGCTTGAGAGATCCTCTAGGAATGAGACCATTTCCTTTGGGTAATTATTATGCCTGAGACATGTTTGAAGGATGACAGGTGAGTGACTTGTCAATTTTATTTTAGGAGGTCCACTAGGGTTGTCCTTTTTGAAAAGGGATGAGTGTTGCATTTGATTTTTCAATGTTCCCTTTTTCGTGTTCCAAAAGATGAATAAGAGTTCAATAAAATGTATTATTTTGATTAAAAGATCTAATTTTTTCCTAAGCCACCCTTTTAGGTTTTCAACTTAGTAAGCTGCCTTGATTATTGCTTAGGCAACCTTTTTTATTTTCCGTCTAGTAGGAAGTACACTAATTTTTGCCTAAGACATCCACTTGGGTTTTCAGCTTAGCGGGTTTCATTCTTTTTTCAGTTTTCTTTTTGTCATTCATTTATTTTTGCATGCTTGTAAAAGAGCCCAAATGAGATGAAATGTGAAAGACATTGAGTTTTATTACGTATTTTGCATCGTGCCCAATGAGGGTTACCTACATATCTCCTTACATTGATTTTGAAAACTTGAATTCATAAACAATTTTTTTTATTTTTGGAGAATCAGGTCCACGTAATTCTTGTTACAGAAATGATGATGATGATGCAAATGCAATGCTCAAAGAGTGTATCGCTTGAGCTGATCCAGTATGGTTGGATGATTGAACTCATTGTCGTTGAAATTCTTATGGATAACATCTTTTCCAGTCACAATCTTCTTGATGGTTTTTCCTCTAGGATCCAGTATGTGTTGTCTGATTTCTTTGAGGACCAGGTCACCTCTATGTAGGCTTCTATCTCTCACCTATTTGTTAAAGTGCCTTGTAAGATAAGTCAGTAGTTCTGAGCTCGATGAAGGGCTTCCATGAGGAGGTTGGGTTTTTTGAAGTAGGTATATTTCCTATGAGTTTCGTTGATTTGGACTTCCTAGAGAACTCTCAAGCAGATTGAGCTTCCAATAGGTAGGACTACTTCGATGAGTAGGGTGTTGCCCTGGTGGCTGATTTGAATGAAGTTATGTACCCAAGGAGGGTGTTTGGCAAACAGAGATGCCAACTTTTATGTTTGTGATTTTTTTTGAGAGCCTTGTTAGCAGTTCTTTTGGTTTGTAAGGAGAATACTTGTGATGTTAAAGGTGGTTATCTCTTTTAAAGGTGGGGGCCATTGTTTGTGATGGCTTTAGAAGGAACACTATACTTTGCGATGATGTTTATCTTGATGAGTTGTGTGTCATTTTTCAAAGTTAAGGACTTTGGGAGGTGCAGCTTCTACCCACTTTGTGAAGTAGCTGATGGCCATTAGGATGTATGGCTGATTATCTTGATGAAATCATATTGTGGTAGTTGTTTGGAAACCTCTTTATTGATTAGGAGTTACCATTTAGCTTTTGTGCACCTGAGTTTCCATTAGATAGGCTTGCAATTTGGTAAAATTGGGATCATGTGGTCTGTGATACTTGGATTGAAACCGAACTTCTGTGGTGAAGTGATACTTGAACTCTTTGATACTCGTCTTCATATCTTACCTGTTTGAGCATGAAAATGCAATGAATGTTATTTTTGAAATGTTAAAGGGGATCTTTAACAACATTAGTTATTTGATTTCATTTTTTGTATTCTCTTTTTTCGATTGATTAAACTCATATTCACCAGTTGGGACACTAAAAGAGAATAAAGAAATAGGGCCATAAAAACTTATTCACTTTATTCAGCCTCAAAAGGGACAAGTTATAGTTTGACAATTGACAGTAAGGGATGGGTTACTATAAGGTCCCACCCGAACGGCCCATGAGATTTCCCCGCATCGCGTATTATGGATTAGGTTCCCACATTTGTGCCTCAATATGTGTCCGTTGGAGTGCACGTTGTGTGTACAGTGTTAGAGTCGCCACTTAACCTTTTAGAAATATTTGTTTTGTTCAAAGGTGATTAAGAAACCTTTTGATTTTAACTCCATTTTAGAAAAAATCAGTTTCTACCCAATTGGAATAGTTGTTCTTCTTTGGAACCAAAGGGGGTTTGGAGGTTCATGATCTCAAAAACAATTTTGCACCATTTTAATTAAAATAAGATTTTAGATCGAGAAATCATGCAAGTTTAGATAAAATAATGATTTTCATGTATGCATGGGAAAGATTATCGAATGAATGCATAAGCATGCCTGATTATACAAATGACATCCTTAAAGTGGTAAAGATAAGTGATTTTGCCAGGGTCCTTCTTCTAGCCAACTTCAGGGTTCTAGGGTAGTAAAAATTAATACAACGAAAACTAATAAACAGGGAATCTCTCCTCCAATCTTATGATTTGGGAGAAGTACGCATTCTCCAAATCCATACATCAATAGGATATGAAAAGAACGCATGCAATCACAACGTAACAACATTGCAACAATGAATAATAAAATAAATATGATAAAAATAAACAAATACTCAAATAATATGAATACAACTCAACTCAACTCAACAAAGCCTTAATCCCAAGTTAATTGGGGTTGGCTATATGGATTCGCTTTCTTCACTCGGGGCGATCGTGAACTATATTATCAGAAATGTTTAAAAACTCAAGATCATGCTGAATAAATCTATTCCAAGTTAGCTTAGGTCTACCCCTCCCTTTTTTACCCACATCTACTCTAAGATGTTCTTATTTTCTAACTGGTGCATCTAAAGGTCTACCCCGCACATGCCCGAACCATCTTAGTCTCCCTTCTCTCAGCTTGTCTTCTATAGGCGCAACTCTAACTTTATCCCTAATATACTCATTACAAACTCTATCCATTCTAGTATGGCCACACATCCATCTTAGCATCCTCATTTCTGCCACACCAAGTTTAGAGACTTGTTGTGCTTTTATAGCCCAACACTCACTCCCATACATCATAGCAGGCCTGACCGTAGTGCGATAAAATTTTCCTTTTAGTTTATGTGGAATCTTTTGATCACATAATACTCCAGAAGCA
>CAOJBK013503909.1:0-20420 GCA_948294925.1 Codiaeum variegatum
CGTCAAGGGCCGTGACAAGGACCGTGGGAGCATTCTGCTTCTCAATCCTAAGCTATTCCTCATAGAAGGCTGGCACGAGCACATGCATGGGTCGTGGGAACTGCCCGTGCCATCATTCGAAGACCTATTTAAAGTATGAAAGTTTAGGAAAAAAAAGGGGATTAGACAGAGATTGGACTCTCACAATAGAAAACATGATCTACCTTAATTCAAAGAGATCTAAGGCCTTAGAAACGGGGGAAAACAGATCAAGAAAGGGATTTTAAGGCTTAATTACAGATCTTCATCTCAAATTAGAGCTGAAACTTCAAGTGTTAAGGTGGAATTTCATTTAGTTTTTATGAACTTCATGGATTTCTGCAATCTCTTATCTTTTTATTATTCTTTTGATTTGAATATGAACTAATTTCATTTATCTACCTTGAGTAGATGAGTGTTACTCTTTTGTATGGATTGATCAACAGTTTGTTCAATGAATGTTTAGGTTTTTCATTAAGTTTAGTTTTTGATACTTGATTTTTCATAAATCAATTGAAATTGCATACTTATTCTTGATTTGTGTTGTTTAAAATTTACAAGAGATAGAGAGTTTAGTCATAAAACACTCAAAAGCTTAATAGGTTTGTTGTGTTTGCTAGAGATAGATTCACAAACTCCTAGGGTTTTACATATTTTTCAAGGATCCTTAATGTTGTTTCTAATTGAATAAGATTGAGAAGAGATTCCTTGTTATTACTTAGGAAATTAGGGATTTAATTACTTGAGAATGATTTAAACCTAATTTAGTGAAAAATACCACTTAATGATTAACTACATATTCATTGATTTATTGATTTAACGTATGATTTAAGTAATACAAGTCGAAATCTAGGTAGATGTCTTAATCCATTTGAATTTCCAGATTTAATTGTTGATTCTTTTAGATTTTGTTAATTGCAAATTCAATTTCTCGTTAGTTTCCATAGTTAAAAATTAGTTTCTAAACTCAACGGTTATTGTTAGCTAGACAATGGACTAGGAGACTGAGTTGGTGCTTGGTCGATTAAACTAATGAGTTTATTGAGAGAATGATATCGGGACTTACTGATTTTAATACTTGATAGGATCCCGTGCACTTGCGGGTGTTGCGGCTGAATGCACATCAACAAGCTGGTAGATTCAACAGTCAGCTACAAATACTTCTCATTGCTTGACGCCAAGCAAGGCTATCACCAAATTAGAATGTATGAAGAGGATTAGGAGAAACTTCATTCATCACAGAAAAAGGAACTTATAGCTACGTATCTATGCCCTTTGGATTGACAATGCTGGAGACACATATCAGAGACTCGTCAACAGAATGTTCAAGAAGCAACTAGGAAGAAGTCTTAAGGCATATGTAGATGACATGGTGGTCAAAAGCATGATATTCCAATAGCATATTCAAGACCTGAAAGAAGTATTTAAAGTGATGAATGCCTATGGGATGAAGCAAAATCTACAAAAATGTGCCTTCTTTATTAATGGAGCCAAATTCCTAGGCTATTAGGTTAATGCAAGGGGGTTCGAGCCGAACACAGACAAGGTCCAAGCCATCTTAGAGATTAAGCCCTCGAGGAGTGTGAAAGAAGTCCAGAAGATGACAGGCATATTGGTGGCATTAAACAAATTTATGTCAAAATCTAGGGACAAATATCTCCCATTCTTCAGAAAGCTAAAAAAAAGTGCAACCTTCGAATGGACAGAAGATTTCCAGCAAGCTATAGATGATTTAAAGAAATTCTTAGCCTTGAAACAGGTCTTGAGTAGACCACTTAGAGGTGAAGAGCTCCTGTTGTACCTCTCAGCCTCGCAACACACAGTTGGCTCAATACTGGTTAGGGAAGAAGAAGGCCTCCAAAAACCAGTATATTATTTCAGCAAGGTACTACAGGGAGTAGAATTGAACTACAACCCCCTCAAAAAAATGGTGTATGCCTTAGTTCTCTCCTGTAGAAAGTTCAAGGTCTATATGGAAGAACACCAAGGAGTAGTGGTCACAGACAAACCCTTACAGAAGCTCCTACACAAGCCATAATTTTTTGGAAGACTACTTTGTTGGGCTATAGAACTGGGAAGATACGACCTAGAATATAGGCCTTGGAAAGCCATCAAAGCTCAAGTCTTGGCAGACTTCATTTTAGAATGTTCATTTCCACTAGAGGAGATACCAAGAAGTGAATCTCAGGGATGATCCGAAGGTGAGATCTCGAGGGTTAGATGGGAGTTGTTTGTTAATGGAGCCAGTGGCAAGGAAGCCAGTAAAGTTGGAGTAGTACTGAAAAATGAAGAGGTAATATTGATAGAGTTCACTCTGAAGCTGGACTTCACCACAACCAATAATACAAGTGAGTTCAAAGCTCTCATTCAAGGCCTTCTGGTGGTCGAACATCTATATATTGAAACATTGGATATCTGTAGTGATTCACAACTAGTATTAGGACATGTCGAAGTCCTGTATAAAGCTAGACATCCAAACATGGTCAAATACTTAGAAAAGATGTATTTGCAGCTGAAGAAGATGAAGGAGAAGGGGATTGAAATCGAAGTCAAAAAAATCCCAAGGGCAGCAAATAGTAGAGCAGACAGTTTGAGCATGCTCACCGCAGTCCACCCAGTTGACATTCCCAACAGGGTATTGCTAGGGGTCCTAGTCCAGCCTTATACGGAGGAACCCAAAGTTGTCATGGCTGTAGAACCAGAACCCTATTCGATAGACCCAATAAGAAGGTACCTAGAGGAAGGTGAACTCTTAAAGGATCCAAAGCTAGAAAAGAAAATCAAGTGTAGAAGCTCTCACTTTTCCATATACCATGGACTCTATAAAAGAGCCTTCTCTCTTTCATGGGTTAGATGCTTGACTCCCACTAAAGCTGAATATGTATTGAGGGAGATGCATGAAGATGCTTACAGAATGCATATGGGAGGAAAAACCTTAGCAGCCAAGGCCATCAGACAGGGTTACTATTAGCCCATCATAAAGGAAGATGCTATGAGGCTGGTAAGAAGGTGTCAAGTGTGTCAGAGGTTCGCCAACAAGAACAAGGTCCTAGCAACTGAGCAGATACCCATCTATGGTCGATGGATTTTCACCAAATGGGGAATGGACATAGTGGGGCCTTTTCCAACAACCACTGGGCAGAAGAAGTTTCTCCTAATATCAGTAGAATACTTCACTAAGTGGGTAGAAGCAGAAGCCCTGACAATAATCACAACAGAGAATGAGGTGAAGTTCATATGAAAAACATTATATGTAGGTTCGGAGTACCTCATCAAATCATCTGTGACAATGGAAAGTAATTCGACAATGCCAAGATGAGAGACTTCAGTGGAGGCCTCAACATAAAGCAACACTTTTCCTCAGTTTCCCACCCTCAGTCTAATGGGCAAACCGAGGTCACCAACAAAACCATTGTCCAAGGAATGAACCGAAGGATTTAAGGATGCAAAATAAACTGGGGATAATAGTTGCACCATGTGCTATGGGCCTATAGAATAACCCCCAGAGAATCAATAAGAGAAACACCCTTTGCCCTCACCTTCGGTACAAAAGCTGTCCTCCCAGTAGACATTGGGAAGCCTAGTGGCTAGGTATACTACTATAGAAAGGAGGAAAAAGAGAAAGAAAGGAGGATCAACCTCGACCCGCTAGACGAATTGAGAGAAAAAATCTTCATAAGAACTGCAGCTTACAAGAACGGAGTTGCAAACTACTTCAACAGAAGGGTTAGAAGCAGAATATTCAACGTAGGAGACTTGGTGATGAGAAGCTCGGAAGTAATAGGAAAAAAAGAAGGCTCAGGAAAGCTAGCGCCAAGTTGGGAAGGCCCATTCAAGATAGAGAAAATCATTGGCCTAGCCATATACAAGTTATGAACTATGGAAGATAAAGAGGTTCCACACACATGGAATGTACAACATTTAAAATTGTATTACTTTTATTTGAAAATGAAAAGGCATCTTTGACTACACGAAGCTTAAAGAAACAAAGCCCAACTTGACTGGCGAAAAACCTTTAAGGGGGGCACAAAGCCTAACTTGACTGGCAAAAGAACCTCCAAGAGGGGCACTAAGACCTCTAGATAAGGCACCAAGCCCAACTTGACTGGCGAAAGACCCTCCAAGGGGGGGGGGGGGTGGCACTAAAACCTCTAGAGATGAGGTACTAAGCCCAACTTGACTGGTGAAAGACCCTCCAAGAGGGGTACCAAGCCCAACTTGACTGGTGAAAGACACTCCAAGGGGTGGCACCAAGCCCAACTTGACTGGAAAAAGACCCTCCAAGGGGAGCATGGTACCAAGAAGACATCAAGAACTTCAGGAGTCCTAGTTAGCACCTTAGCCAGAACCTTTGTAGCCTTAACTACCTTTGAGATGTCTTCAGAAGTAAGGGCACCCCACTACGCCAAGCTTTTCACAGCATCAGAAGGCTGAACCCTAGATAAGCCCTTATACTGCTATGATAGCAAAGACCCATCCTTTATTGTGTGGATGTGCTGGTGGTACTGACTGGTCAAGTTATGAAAAGACCGTTGATTGAGGACTATCTTCTCTTGAAAATTCAAGACCTCACCATGTAATTGGGCGAAGGCCACATGATCCCTCATAAACTTGTCCACCACTTCACTCTGGATGTTGAGAAAGTATTTCCTCGACCTCCCCAACAAGAATGAACCTTCCTCGACCAAAGATGGAACTTTTTTAACTTCAGCAGGCCCCTTGTGAAGCCTCTTGAGTTTTTTCTCCTTAGCCCCTCCAGTAGGCTCAATGATGGTGATGAACCCCTCTTTCAAATGAAGGGCACATCAGGAGACTCCTTCCTAGGAAGCTCGACCATTGGTATATCCTCGCCATCACCCCCATGTGGATATACCCAAGGGGGGCACCAAGCCCAGTTTGACTGGCGAAAGACCCTCCAAGGGCGGCACCAAGCCTAGCTTGACTGGAGAAAAACCCTCTAAGGGGGGCACTAAGACCTCTAGAGATGAGGCACCAAGCTAATCGTTTGATTATCGAAAGACCCTATAATGAGGGCACCAAGCCCAGCTTGACTGACGAAAGATCCTCCAAGGTGGCATTAAGACATTTAAGGATGAGGCACAAAGCCCAACTTAACTGGAAAAAGACCTTCCAAGGGGTGCACTAAGACCTTTAGCGATGAGGCACCAAGCCTAGCTTGATTGGAAAAAGACCCTCTAAGGGGGGCACCAAGCTTAGCTTGACTGGCAAAAGACCCTCTAAGGGGGGGTACTAAGCCCAGCTAGACTAGAAAATGACCCTCTAAGGGGGGCACTAAGTCCAGCCTAGACTGGCGAAAGTCCCTTCAAGGGGCAAACTAAGTTCGGCTCTAGGGAGAATGCTATCAATATTCCCTCTTGATTTTTTAGTACCACTCTAACTCCGTTGGCTCCCTTGACACTAGCTCCATTAATAAAAAGCTCTCATCTGACCCTCGGGATCTCACCCTCGGGTTGCCCTTGAGATTTTCTTCCTAACATCTCCTCTAGTGGAAATGAGCATTCTGAGATGAAATATGCCAGGGATTGAGCTTTGATGGCTTTGCGAGGCCTATTCTCTAGGCCATATCCTCCCAGTTCTACAGCCTAAGAAAGTAGTCTTCTAAAAAGTTTTGGTTTGTGCAGGAGCTTCTGTAAGGGTTTGCCGGTGACCACTACTCCTTGGTGTTCCTCTAAGTAGACCTTTAACTTTCTCTAGGAGAGCACTAAGGCATATATCATTTTTCTCGGAGGGGTTGTAGTTCAAATCTATTCCCAGTAGTACCTTGTTGAAACAGTATACTGGTCTTTTGAGGTCTCCTTCTTCTCTAATCAGTACTGAGCTAACTGTGTGCTGTGAAACTGAGAGGTACAATATGAGCTCTTCACCTTTGAGTGGTCTACTTAAAACTTGTTCTGAGGTTACAAACTTCTTCAAATTGTCCATGGCTTGCTGGCAGTCTTCTGTCCATTCAAAGGCAACACTCTTTTTGAGGTTTTTGAAGAATGTGAGATATTTCTCCTCAAACTTTAACATAAATCTATTCAAGGCCACCAACTTGTGTGTTAGCTTCTGGTCTTTCTTCACATTCATTGGGGGGTTCATCTTTAGGATGGCTTGGACCTTGTCTGGGTTCAACTCGATCCTCCTTTTATTGCCTAGTAGCCTAGGAATTTGCCTTCATGAATGAAGAAGGCACACTTTTCTAGATCCAGCTTCATTCCATAGGCGTTCATTATCTCAAACACTTCTTTTAGGTCACGAATGTGTTGTTGAAAACTCATTCTCTTAACCACCATGTCATCCACATATTCTTTGAGACTTCTGCCTAACTACTCTTTGAACATTTTGTTGATGAGTCTCTGATAGGTTATCCAGCATTTTTTAGCCCGAAGGGCATAGATACATAGCAATAAGTTCCCTTCTCTGTAATGAATAAAGTTTTCTTCTCATCCTCTTCATCCATTCTGATTTGGTGATAACCTTACTTTGCGTCAAGCAGTGAGAAGTATTTGTAGTCGGTTCTCGAATCAACCAGCTTGTCTATCATAGGTAGTGGATATGAATCTTTAGGACATTCTCTGTACAAATCAATGCAGTCCACACATATACGATAGCCAGCTTGTCTATCATAGGTAGTGGATATGAATCTTTAGGATATTCTCTGTACAAATCAGTGCAGTCCACACATATACGATAGCCGCCACTGGCCTTTTTTACTATCACCGCATTTACAAGCCAGTTAGGGAACTACACCTCCCTTATAAACCCTGTTGTTGTTAACTTTTCAATATCTTCATCTATGACTGCTCGCCTCTCAGTCCCAAAGCACCTCTTTTTCTATATGACGAGCTTGGATGTAGGGTCCACATGGAGTTTATGAGTGATCACCTTTGGGCTTATTCCTGGCATGCCTGAGGAGACTAAGGCTAAGGTTGCATAATTACCTACCAGGATTTCTTCCCTTTCCTTCTTTTCCTCTAAGAGCAATGTGGAATTTATCTACAAGGTTCGACCATCTCCAACAACCTCAACTGGTTCTAACTCTTGTAAAGATTCACCTTTAGTTTTTTCCTGGATCTTCTAGGAAGCTGCCTCTACTAGATTCACCTCTTCAAGCTCTAGCAACACCATTTTTCTCTTCCTTTCTATTTGCAAAGTCATTCTAGGGGCCACATCACCATAGATGTGTAGGTCTGATCCATCAGGGAGGGGAACTGTCAGTTTGCATCTCTTTAATGCTTACGGAGGCATCTAAGTCCCACAATAATGGCCTTCCTAACAACACATTATAAGACATGGGCATGTTTGTCATAATGAAGATTGCCATCACCAACATAACTTTTGGAGCTTGATCCACTGTCACTAGTAGTTCGATAGTGCCCATTGCTGGAATAATAGCTTTGTCTAGCGTTCATGCTGGCACCTCTAATGGCTAAATCCTCGAGCTCTCTATCTCTGTCTGAGTGAAAGCCTTCCAGGATAAGAGGTTCATCAAGCTGCCAGTGTCCACAAATATCCTCTGAACCCAAACGTTTACCACCATTACTGAAATCACTATGGTTTCATCCTTTAAGGTGGTCCTACTAGTCGAGCCTACTGCTAGCTATTTTGAATCATTACAAAAGATGAACTTAGATGGTTCATGGGTTTGGGAAATCTCTTTTTGCTTATTTCAACTGAGAGGAACTTCCTCCGATCCTCCAGTGAGGTAAAGGATATCTCCAACAACTCCATCTTCCACGGGTGCGACCTACGTCGGGTTCGCTAGTCTAGCTTAATTAGCCTTCTTGATGTAATTTTTGAGATATACTTGTTGAATTAGCTTATCAATTTCTTCCAGGAAAGAGTGGTAATTTTCAGTAGTGTGCTTATGGGTGTTATGGAATTTACACCACTAAGATCCATCTCTCTTCTTTAGGTCTTTCATAATCGGTCTAGGCCTCCTCCAGATCTCTTTATCTTGAAAGGAAGTAAAAACCACTTTTGGTTTAGCATTTAGAGGTGTGAATTTAGAGGGGTCAAACCTCTCCCTCCTAGGTGGTTCGATCTGCCTTGGCGGGGGATTTTACCTGCTAGATGATCCCCCTAATCTTGGTGCAACTTCTTTCTTCTTTCCACTCTTTTGGGATGAGCTTGCCTCCTCTGGCTTTCTCTTCCTATAGAATCTGCTTTCTCTGAAGGCATCATCCTACTTGATGTACTCCTCTGTAATGGCCATAGCTTTGTTTAGTGTTTTTAGGAAGCTTTATACTAGAGCCTTAAAGTAGTCTTGGTGAGTTGTGCACTTCTGTAAGGCTTTGACTGCTCATGGCTCATCTATGTCTATCACCTTTAGCATCTCCCTATTGAGCTGAGATATGAAATCCCTTAATGATTTGTCTGAACCCTACTATATCTGCTCCAAGGCTCAAGTCGATGTAGGTACTGGGATGCTGGCAGAGAACCTTTCTACGAACATGTTGACTAGACTCCAGAATGAGTCTATACTTCCTTCTAAGAGGTTGTCATACCACTTTACTACTGCTCCTCCTAGTGTACTTCTGAAAGCCCGACATAGTGCTTCATCTCTAATGGTTTATAACTCCACTAAGTACTTGTACTCTAGGACATGTGCCTTGGGGTCTTGGTTGCCATCATATTTTTCCATTTACGGTTGCTTAAACTTTTTTGGCATTTGGAACTCATTAATAGCTCTGGCTAATGGGGATTTCAGATTGAGAGTGAAGTTTCTCCTATGGTCAGGCTTAGCCCCTACCATTTCTTCTACATACTTCCTCACTTCTTCTCTCAGTACGGCTCTTGAACCATGATGGCTAGAAGCCTCTTGATCGTCTGCCCCTTTTCTATGCTCATGCCTGTGGGAATGCCTTCGCCTGCTTTTCGAACCTCGATGAGATCGATTCCTCCAATCATCTCCCCCCTACCTTGCTTGGCTTCGCTAGCTGCAGGCTTATTCCCAGCTCCATCTTTGGTAGCTTTTTCAAACCTTTTGCTACCATCTTACCCTCTTTCCTCCCTGGGTAGCATCTCTAACATGAATTTAATTACACCTCTACCTTTTTCAGGTCTAGCTGGTGGTGCTTTTCCTGATTCTACACTAGTAAGGGTGCTAAAGTTCATTCTTCTATTGGCCATGGGAAGATCAATAGCCCCTTGAGTTGGCTGGCTAGATGCTGGGTTTGTTTGGAGCTGGGGAAGTAGAGGGATAAGATTAGTGACCAGGTTCAGTAAGGTAGCTACTAGGCCTACTGTTGTGAGGGGCTGTACAGGCTGTGGGGCTGGAGTTAAAGATCTTGGTACTTGAGCCTGCCCCATAAAGCTCTGGAGAGTTTGTAAAGAGGCAACTAGATTGGTCCATGCCGTTGCTGGTATTTGGTTGTTCACAGGTGTGTTGGTTGTTTGGTTTATGTTGGTGGGTGGAGGTTTGTCCTCCCTATTATGGGTTTCATCATGGGTTGGTTCCATATCGATAGCTTTTTTGGTGCAAGTTTTTTAGAGAACGAAAGAAAGAACTGACGGTGTGACGATTCTCAAAGAAAAAGACAGAAAATGATTAGTGAGGAAACTCTGTGTTTTCCATAGATGACGTCAAATAATGCATTGTATTCCTATAAGAAGTTAGAATAGGACTCATCTGAGTGGTGTGTGTCAACCTGCAAGATAAAGGAATGATCAGGGGTGGTTGGATACTTATCTTGCGATAACCCTCCAACGGTCAAGTCAGTGATAGGAGAGGAGTCAAGCAAATACTCTAAAATGGAACTGTGGATTGAATGTGTAAAACTTACTTTAATGAGATGTTTTGAGTGTTATTTATATGACTGAGTCCCTATAGTTGGGACACATGTCCGCTAGGGGTAAGCTATAAAGTACCCTTGATGGGACTGATATGACAAAAGGTTAATGACTGAGACTATCAACTGTCTCTGTCAGACTTTCCAAACCCCGAAGGCTGATGAGCCAACTTTGCTATAGGTTAGGGGCTCTGGGGATGATAAGTATACTTGTAGGGTTCGGTCTAGCTGCAAACCCTTAGTTTGTATCGAACCATATTGAGGCATGGTTGTATCAATAATCGTCCCTATTTAGTCTATATATAATTCAAATCTCAATCTCTTTGCTATTACCATCATTTTTCAATTTGGATTTTCTGATTTATTTATTACTTAAAATTTTAGGCTGACTTCTAATTATTTGTTCCTTGAAATTAAGTAATTGCTCCTCTAGATAGTCCTCACTCGTATTCTTGGCCTCTCTATGATCTGTAACTCTGTATGTAAATTTTTAGGATGTTATAGACATAAGCTGCCTTGCTAACTCAGTGTATTGGCTCATCTCGCCTTTCTTCAAATTGAAATTTCCTTTAACTTGACTTATGACTAGTTAAGAATAATTATACACTAGTAATTTTTCCATTCCTATTTCTTTAGCTAGTGCCAAGCCATTTAAAAGAGCCTCGTACTCCGCCTCAGTGTTGGAGGGTTTGTATTGTAGCCTTACAACATATTTGATAACCACCCGATGAGGCTCTTTTGATAATATTTCTACTCTAGCTCCTTCATTAGCTGCAGCTCCATCTATAAACATCTCTACACTTCTTTCTCTGAATGCACTATCTCTTCTTCAATCTTGCTAGTAGTCATCTCTCCCATAATGTTTTCTAACACATGTGCTTTCATGGCTCTTATAGATTCACATATCATTCCCAATTGTCTAATTTTGACAACCTATTCATACCTGACTTATGCTTTCTGGCTTTTGCAGTACCTTATACAAAGGTAGGTTAGTTTGGAAAATTAATTGATGTGAAATAATGCCTTAATTTACCCACCACTAGAAGTAATGTAAGGGTATGTTTCTCTAGGGGCAAGTATCTCAATTCCGTGTCTTATAGGACCTTACAGACATAGTAAAATGGGTATTGTTATAATCTTTCTTCCCTAACAAGGACTACTGTAATAGATGAGGAGGTTGTGTTGAGGTATACAAACAAATCTTCTCTTTCAATAGGTTGATTTAGTAATGAAGGTGAGGTAAGAAAGGATTTTAGATCTTCGAAGGACTTTTGACACGTTTCCATCCATTCAAAGTTTTTAAGGTTTCTTAAGACCTTAAAGAAAGGCTAACATCTCTTTATTGAGCATTAGATGAATTAACCTAAAGTTTTTATACTCCCATTTAATCCTTGAACTTCTTTAATGTCATCTATAATGATTTTTATTTGATTCAATTTGCTTTTATCCCTCTGTATGAGACCATATAGCCCGATAACTTTCCAGTTGAAACTCCAAACACACTTTTTTTTTTCTAATTTAACTTCAAGTAGTAAGGTTTAAGCATTTGGAACACCTTTTGCTCATCTACTAGGTAATCCTCAACTCTCTTGCTCTTTACTATCATGTCATCTACATAGACTTCTATAGCCTCTAAATATGTCCTTCAATAGTATTTGGTAGGTTTCCCATGCATTCTTTAACCTAAATGACAACATATTGTAGCAGTATGTCCTTCGATTAGTGAGATAGCTAGTCCTCTCTTCATCAGCTCAGTGCATCCTTTAACTGATGATACCTTGACTTTGAATCAAGGAATGATTATAACTCATGTCTTATAGTAGAATCAACTAGTTCATTTATGTTTAGTAAAGGATAGTTTTCTTTTAGGCAGACTTTATTAAGGTTAGTAAAATCACACACATCTTGAAGGTGCCATTTAGTTTCTTAACCAATACCACATATGCAAGCCATTCGACGTAATGTACTTATATTATGACTCTAGCATGAAACAACTTTAATATTTCTTTAGCTATTGCTATTTAATTTACAAGTGAATCCTTCCTTTTTATTTTGTGCTATTAGCTTCATCTTATTATTAATTGTTAATATGTATGTTATTACCTTAGGAGTTAATCCCTACCAGGTTAGCCATAGACCATAAGAAGCACTCTTATTTTCACTAATCTTTTGAACAAGTTTCATTCATACCCTCTCATTCATCTCTTAATCTTTATCAAATAGAAGTTGTCTTTTCTTTATTGTCCTTACCTTCAATAGGTGGAACCTTTTTTGGTTCTACCTCCTTTACATCTATATGTATGGTAAGGTAAACTCCATTTATGGTATTGAGGTAAGTGTTTCTCGCTACCTATTGGCTTTTCCTGAAAATTTCCAAGCCTTAGGGAGTAGGTACCTTTATGTATATGTGAGAAATGCTCGTTCATGCACTAGTTAAGTACAAATAAGATCTTTGTATAAGTAAGAATAAAGGGATATCCACCCCTATGAATTCAACCTTAACCTCTCCAGTTATGTCATCATCATCTACTTCAAATTCTAACTCAATTGATCTTTCCACTTATATATGGTGGGGGCTTAATCCTAAAAAAGGAGTCATGACCCTTTTTATATCAATATTATTGATTTTCATCATCTTAAATACCTTCAAAATTACTAGGTTAACCAAGCTTCTATAATATACTTATATCCTTCTTACTTCATAGTTGTTGATGAACCCTTGCACTGTTAATGCATCATTTTATGGATCGTTTACATGCCTTTCATCTGCATTTGTAAATAATGTGGGTCCCAAAGACATTAGATGACCTAAAATCATGCTAGGTCTATATCCCACAAACCATTTTTCTCTCACCACCTCCTTTCTTTTGGTTGAACTATCTCCCCATGAGCTTCCACCTACGATTACTTTTAATTCACTCATTAATTGGCATTCTCTCTATTGGGTTTTCATTCAATTTTTATCTTCTAAATGATCTTCCTTATCTCTTCTATTTCTCCCGCTTCCTTTAATAATTTTTTTAATCTTGCTAGCTCCCTTTTGAATCAATTTTTCAATTTCATCCTTTGAATTTAAACAGTCCTCCATGTCATGACTGATGTCTTTATGGAAATTGTAATAATTATTATAATCCCCTCTTCCCTTGGAACCCTCATTAACTTTTACTAGACATTAAACATCTACATTGAATTTTTTTAATCTATATTAATACATTAGCTCAGTTCTCTTTCAGCATTATATGGCAAGAACTTCTCCTGAGCCAAATCTATTTCCTTTTGAGCATTCAGTGCTATTACCTATATCCTTATTATCCTACCCTCATGGGTTAGCCTTGAGTGTATCACCATTTCTCTATTCATGCCTTCCAACTATCTCATGTATTATTCCACACATATCTAGTTATTGGCTATCATCATTATCCTAGTGAAAGATGTAGTTATTTCTCTAACAAATCCTTCTGTAGACCCTGATTTATGGTATTCCAGAGGAGTACAAAGTTAGTTCTATTTTGATTTAAATGATGAATCAAGTTGACTTCCTTGCTCAACCTATCTATATACTTTCTTAGATTGAAGTTGGAAATATGACCTCTCACTCTTATTTCTCCAAAATATTCTTAGATCTGAGCTTTCAATTTAGCTAGTGAGGGTTTCTCTGTATTTCTATATGACTAGGTTAGGGTAAAAAGTAACAATGATCACTAACCTTTCTTTGTTTTTCCATTTTGATCACTAACCTTTGATTTTTTTTTCATTTTAATCACTAACCTTCTATTTTGTTACACTGGCAAGTCACTAGGAGGTTTCATGGCCGAAAATCTGACTTGTTATGACACATGTCGACTGAGAGCTGATGTGGCATGCCACATGTTGACTAGATAAGCATGTCACATCAAATTTCCGTCCATGAAACCTCTTAGTGATTTACCGGTGTAATAAAATAGAAGGTTAATTATTAAAATGAAAAAAAAATAAAAGGTTAGTGATCAAAATGGAAAATAAGCAAAGTTTAGTAATCATTGGTGCTTTTTACCCGACTAGGTTGACTCACTTTCTTCTACTTCTACTCTCTTTATGCTTATTCTCTTACTCTTGGACATCCTATTCCCTCTTGGGATTTCAACTTAGCCTCAATCAATTGCCAATGGCATATTTTCTCTAGCTTAAAGGAGAATTCAAGAAGGAGTCCCTTTATTGTGGATAATGGATTGCCTTAGCTCAGTCAATTGTTAACTGCCATCCATATAAGTATGAAACAAGGTTTTCACTATAGTTAGGGTATTGAGATTTGGTGTTGGCAACATATTCTCTCTAAACTCCCTAAGGTTTCAGGGTGTCATTCCCATCTACACGCGGTTTATCCCTACCTCTGGTCTTTATTTTTCCACATATACTAATGTTAAGATTCCCAATAGGAGGGGGATTCTCAAGTTGTGGAACCGCTACATTTGCTTTAGGATGTTGAAGGAACAAGTTCAAGGATAGGTATAAGTCATGGATATAATTATCAAGGTTCTAAGGGTTCATATTTCTTCTATTAATCGACCCAAACAAACACCAAATAGGAGTGTTCCATGATTACTGTGTTAATGGTAGTTTGGTCCCTTTGTTAAAGTAGGGTATTTATAGTAATGACTAGATAGAACCCTTGTAGGAGTGATATCCTTCAACTCCGGCAACATATCAAGATAAATTCCATGATTCTCGGATGTGGGATCTATTCTTTCCAATTGGTGATTAAGATGAGTTATCCACTTAACTCGGGTATGCTCCATTAGATTATCTACACAATGTGATAGTGTGGAAAGTAAGGGTACTCTAACTCTTCATTTGGCGATCCAGGGTCAATTGGGATAAACGAGTCAAGCCTCATATCATCAATATATTTCATTTACACCTTTTTGTTACCAATTGTTATTGAAAATAGAAAATCCATTATCAATTGTTCTAATAAAAGCATGTAACTTTTATAAAAATAAAAACACAAAGTGTCAAAATAAAAAAAATAACGGGTTAATTACATAAAAAAATCACCATCTTTCACCAAATTTGTGAAAATATCACAAACTTTCAATTTAAGTATAAACATATATAAACTTTCAATTTCTTGCAAAATTGTCATTATGCTAGAATAGAATTGCCACGTCATACATCAATGCTGACATGGCATAACATATCATACATCAATGTTGACGTGGGGATGCCACGTCAGCACCGACATATGACTTAGTACCTCAATCCGGCATCATGACAATTTTGTAAGAAATTAAAAGTTCATGTACTTTTATGTCAAAATTGAAACTTCGTGATATTTTTGCAAATTTGGTGAAAGTTAGTTATTTTTAGTGTAATTAACCAAAAAATAAATGTAATGAATTTAATTAAGAAAAAAAATTATATGAATGAAAATATAAGTTTTTCTATTTCATTTTGGAATAAATTATTATTCATTACTTTTATTTTCTTTTAATATTGACTCTTACTTTTATTTATCAAAATGGCGTTTTTATATTTATATTTTTATAAAAAATACTAGGCCCTTCTGTCAAAATAAGTGTAAACATTTTTTCTTTTTTCTTTTTTACATAAGAAATAAGTATAAAATTTTTTTTTGCCAAAAGAGTCAGATTTTTTAAACAGTATTCCAGTAGAAATCATATTGCAACAAACGCTCCAAACCAGTAGGAGGAGCATATGACCAGTCACTGGGTAAAGTACCCCTCGAACAATTTTTACATACCCATTCAGCTACAATATTTGCCTCCCTCCCAATCCAACAAAAAGAAATTTTATTAAAACAATTTGCTAAATTTACAATGGACAAAAGAATTAACTTAATGTCCCAATGAATAGTTTCTAGAGGAACAAATTAAGATTGAATAAGGAGCTTGTTATCACTCTCCACTAAAATATTTTCCAGTTATGCCTAGTAGCCAATTTTAGAGCCAAAAGAATAGCTCCCGCTTCAGCTGCTAGGACTGATCTCATTGCTTCTTAAAAGCTAAGCCATCCACAATCAATCCTCTATCATTTTTGGCAATCACTGATAGGAAAGCTGTATTTGTTCCCAGCTTTAAACTATCATCGACGTTAAGCTTTATTTCATTTGAATTCAACGGATGCTATAATTGAAGTTCAGAAAGAATGGGATTGCAATATTGGGGTTCACTTGCAGTTCTTTCTTCTTCAAACAGTCACCATAAATTATGGCTGCCTCTTCTACAATTCTCTTTAGACCAATTGCTTGTTTCTCAAAGATGACTTTATTCCTTGCAAAACAAATTGACCAGTATATATAAGAAACCATCTCTTCCTCACCTGGATTAGCTCTTTAATGCTAGTAGATAATTGAACCACCAATCTAGAAAATCACAATCAAGATTTGGAGGAATAATGATGCCCTATTTAGATGCAAACCAAGTGTCCTTTGCATATGGACAAAATGAAAAGACATGATTTACGGATTCAATTACTACTCTCCACATGAAAAAGGAGAGTTTTGGAAATAATTTACGCCTCCAAAGGAATTTCCAAAAATTAGAGTTTTCAACAATATTTGAGCTTGAACTAGAAGCTTCACCTCTGCCATTTTATTTTTGATCCTGCATAAGTCGATACCTAGCTTTAACCGAATATTCACAATCCCCATTAAAGTGAAAAATCCACTCATCTCTTCCTACACCATCTACGATAGGAGTTTTTAAGATAGCACTAGTTTCTTCATGGGAGAACATATTTTGCAGATTTTTTATGTCCCACCCCCCATTAGAATTGACCAAGTCTGCCACTTTTAATAGTTGCTAAGAAGAATGTTGAGGGCCTTTTGGTTTGAAGGAAGTTAAGTCTAGAACCTAAGTATCCTTAAACATACATTGCATACATTCTTCCTCATCCCCACATTCAATAACTCCTGGGCTTTTAATAAGCTCTGCCAACTCTATAAAGGTCTATTACCTAAATTTTCTACTCTAAAATCAGAATGTGAATAATACAAGGCTTTGATGGTTCTTTCTCAGAGAGTATCCTGATTTTTAACCAGCCTCCAAACTTATTTTGCTAAGAGGGTGATATTAAAGTCTTCAAAAATTCTGAAACCCACCCCTCCATCAACCTTGGGTTTTTCCAACCTCTCCCATCATAATAGGATTAAACCCTTTTTTATATTCATTTCCTCCCCACCAAAAATTAGATACAATAGCATTTAGTTTTTTTTCATATCCCTTTAGGCATAAGGAAGCATGACATGAAGTAATTAGGAATTGCTTGTAACACAAAATTGACAAGAATCTCTCTACCTGCATGATTCAATAGAGAATGTTTCCATGCCTGGGATTTCTTTCTAACCCTTTCCACTAAAAAATTGAGAGCATCCACATTTGATCTTCCCCATATTATAGCCATCCTACGCTACCTTTCCCTATCATTCATAATCTTCATTCCCAAAATACATAGGATAGATTGTTGGAGCTGCTAAGGTGTATTTTTACTAAAAATAATAGAGCTTTTACTTGCATTTATTTTTTGACTAGTTGAATTCTCATGCTTCTGCAGAATGTAATTGAAACTCCTTGCTTTTTTCTTAGAGGCTTCTCCTAATAGAAGAGTGACCACAAAAAGCAGGTGAGACAATTTTAGATAGCGATTGGTAATCTTGAACCCCTTTAAATCTCCTTTGTTAACTGTATACATTTGATATCATGAGAAAGAGGCAGGGAGACCCCCGTTCTGGCTTGAAGAAAGGAGAAGGAACCCCATTCACCATCACTCCATAATTTACTAAAGTGATACACACTTTGATTATATCAAAGATAGCTTCAAAGAATCCCATTCCTTGAAGAATGTTCCATAAACAACTCCAATCAACTATGTCATAAGCCTTTTACATATCGAGCTTGATTTCACAATGGTTAGATTTTCTTATAGAATATTCCTTGAAAGCATGAATTGATTCATAGGCAAGCAATATGTTGTCTTGGATGCACCTTTCAGGAACAAAGGCCGATTGGAATTCAAGAATCAATATATGCATCCAAGGTCTCAATATTTTCACAATAATCATGGAAATTATTTTATAAATGAAAGTACATAGACTTATCAGTCAAAACTAAGTTTCCTAAGCCGGTGACTGCACTTTTGGAATTATCACAATGAAGGTTTTGTTAGTTTCTTTAGGCATTGATTTTGTTCTAAAAAACAATTTACTTGCACTGCAAACATCTACACCAATTCTGCTCTAGATCGTCTGATAAAGTTTTCCATTAAAGCCATCAGTACCTGGTGCTTTGGATGCCCCAAAAGAAAATACTGCTTCTCGATTTCTTAATTGGATACTAGATTGATCAGTTCTTCATTAAGCTATTATAGAACCACTCTCTAAATTTTTTGCAAAACATCTTCTGGTATATAGTTTTCTGCCTTGAACAAAATTTTGAAGTAATTCAGAATTTCATGTCTAATTTCCAGATCACCTGTTACCCATTTCCCTTATTCATTAAAAATACCCGTAATCAGCTGCTTTTGATTTCTTTTTATGGCTAACACATGGTGAAACTTTGAATTTCTATCACCCTATACTAGCAACTTTTCTCTCAACTTTTAGTGCCAAAATATCTCCTTTTGTTTCTACAGATTATCCAATTGATGAATTAACCAATTCTCCTTTTCTTTACTTTATTCTGTTAATTCCCCTTTATGAATTTTATCAATTTTCTTTTGCAAGTCGTCAAACTTTCTTCTCGCATTGCCCAATGTTTGCTTTTGTCATTCTTTAATAATTCTCATACAGTAGGATAATTTTCTTTAAAAAACATCCACACTAGAGAGCTCTCTGTTTCTAGGCCAGGCTTCCTCCAAGATACTGCTCCACCTTTGCTCCAATAACCACTTCTTTTGAAATGGAAGCCCCCTTATACTTGAATCTTTTTGCATCCAAGTCAAGAATAATGGGTCAGTGATTAGACCCCACTAAAGCTCCATAAGTGACTTGAGCATTCGAGAAGGTAACCCTCCAATCCAAATTTCCTAACACTCTATCCAAGCATTGTGCAACACCTCTTGATCCCATATTCTTGTTGTACAAGGTAAAAGTGACTCACTTATACCTTAGGTCCAGAAATTTGCCTCATTAACCCATTGAGAAAACTTCTCCTTTTCCCTAGAGCAAGCTCTCCTACCTCCCTTCTTTTCTCTTGCATTCAGAATTGCATTTAAATATCATAGGCAACACCACAATGCGCCATTTTTTGGTTTGAGTTGAATCCATTTATCATAGACCCCATTTGCATCTCCTCTCCATATGGACTGCCATAGATGAAGGATTGTTGCCTTCTCACATTTTTATCATTTCTACAGTAAGATACATTAATGAAATTTTGATCTTTTCGAATTACATCAATTTGAATGTTTTCTATCCATCAAATAACCATGCCTCCAGCTCCTTCAATACTATTTACATAAGCACCATATTCATAACTTAACCTTCTTCTTAATTTTTCCAAATAGACATGGTTTTTCCTAGTTTCAAATAGAAAAACCAAATATGGCCTATGAGACTTGACTAAGTCTCTAAGAGTTCGCACTGTCAAGGGTTGCCTAAGACTTGGGCAATTCCAATTTATGAAAATCATGGTTGTGAGGAGAAAATGCTACCTAAGTTTACTAAGAAATGGAAAAATAGACAAATGAAGAGTATTAACTTACCTAGAATTAAGCTCATGGTTAGTAGTTATTAGAAGCTATAGGAAAATATTTCCTTGAGAGTGTAGAAATTTTAATGATTTTACCTGTTAAGACTATAATTAAGGAATTGGGAAAAAAAGTAGGGTTTCAATTGGAAAGGATAAAATGGTTTAGGAATGGAAAGGGATTAGGTAAAGATGATGATATAAGGAGAGAAAGGTAAATACAAAAGGATAATGAGAAATAGAGATCCAAAATCTCATATCGAAATGAAGGAAGCAGCTCACACTGACACGAGAGATGAAAGCTCCACACAGGGGAGAGAAGATATAAAATATAAGTATAAGCATCATTGAGTGTGTTTTCAGATAAGTAATATGTGGTACAACGTGGGATTATTTATCAAGTATAAATTAATTAGTGAATTACATAAGGAACATGAAGTTTACATCTTCTTAAAGGTTGTATATCACCTTAATTATTAATCCTAAAAATTTATATATTTAATTGTCAAATTTTATTTAAGTCTATTAATACCATCCTAGAAAAGATAATCCATGAGTTTCCATTTGGGCTTTAGGCCCTAAGTGTGCAATCTCTAAGCGAGTCCCGTGACAAGGCATAAGCCTATAAGTTAAGCCCTCAAAGGGATTCGTAGCCTATAGAAGTTGAATTAAGGGATTCATGTCAAGAAGGCCTTAAATCCAAGTTCCGTGGTGAGGCCCTAAGTGTATATATATCCTAACATTTGAGTTTATTTCTATTCAAAAATTACGTTTAATGTGTTTATTAAGTATTTTTTTAGAAAATCATGAATTTATGCAAAAATAGAGCTATTGAATCGAAAGAATAAGTTCTTAAGCGAGCGGGATTGAAGAATGCGATTTTTGGAGGTTTTAAGGAAGTTTGTAATTGCACAGGCTATGCCTA
>CAOJBK013506001.1:0-10396 GCA_948294925.1 Codiaeum variegatum
TAAGTGTCTATATGGGTGAACTTGTACTTTTTGTGTTGTCTCAATTTTGTTAAGTCTTTGATATATTAAAAGTGGGAATTGTTATGATTGTGCTTAGTTTTGCTTGAGGACAAGCAAAGACTCAAGTGTGGGGGAGTTTGATAGCTAGCAAATTATACATTATTCTACCCCATATTCTTGGTGGCTTTTACTTGTTAAATTGAATTTAATGTGTTTGTTCTTGTTTTTTTAAGTCATTTCTAAGCAATCAATTGAATTCTGGAGCTTGGAGGAACTACTTCAAGGTTCGGGCTCAAAAGACGAGGAAAATGCGCAAAAACGGAGCGAAAAATCAAGTCCTGGGGCTGCCCCACGGTCTAGAAAATGGTTTAAGTTTGAGCTGGTACTTACATCAGTGTCTTTGTGATCAACTCGTTACTGCTATACTACCCAACGATAGGTGCACTTTCCTAGAGCCATGGTAGAATTAGTTGACGAGTATTACAAATTTTAAAACCCTTGGTGTTGCTTTTAGCACCATCACCCATACACATTCTAACTTTTTTATCTTTCTTTAGTACTTGGACAATGTTCATCAACCAAGATGGATAGTTAATTGGTTTGATGAAGTTGTTAAAGGAATGCTTAGTCACCTCTTCCTTGATCGGAATATACCAGGCTGGTTTCATGCACCTTGACTTATATTTGACAAGATTGTAGTCTGGATAGGTCAGAATATTATGAACGGTCATGCTCGAATCGAGTCCGGTCATGTCTCTGGGCTTTCAGGTAAAACGGTCTTTGAATCTCTTGATAGCAGAGTCAGTGTCTTGTTTGTTTGAGCATGCAGATGCAATGTATGTGTTTTTAGGCAAGTTATGAGTGCTAGTGTTCATAGGCTCTTTAACTACATCTTTTATTTCATTTTTTTTATTATTCTCTTTTTTTTTATTATTTATTAAGGTCAGATTCATCAGTTGGAACATCAAAATAAAATAAAGAGACAGGCTTGTAATAAGAAAATTTGGTAGTCTTTTTGATAGAAATAGGAGAAAGGTCCACGGTTACATCAAACTCATAATTAAAGCCCGATGGATCTGTTACATCAATATCAAACTCAGAAGAGGACGAAGAAGAAGATGAGAACTCACACTCATAGCTAGTCTCAAACTCGGCCTCAGACTCAGATTCTACAACTTTAGTAGGGCTCTTGTCATAATGCTAGTTCTTCAGTTTTCCAATGATAAGGTTGATCAAAGTGGAGAGGTCAAATTTCTCCTCCTTGTCGGTCAGGATATCATTATCATCAAACATACCAACTTTCATGTTTTTCTCATAATCATTACCCATAAAGTATATAGGCTGGCAATATTCATCAGTCAGTTTTACATCAGTAAAGAGCTCAAAACTAAGAATTCTTATGCTAGTCACAGTGTAGATCCATGGCTCGAGAAAAGCATAGTAAGAAACTATCTCTCCCTCTTTGATAAAGTACTCGTTCAATGTTTTAAAGTAAGGCCTCATGAGAATGTCAGCTTCTCCCCCTTACTTAGTTATTGCAGACCTTTCT
Source organism: Codiaeum variegatum (assembly GCA_948294925.1). Classification (NCBI taxonomy): domain Eukaryota; kingdom Viridiplantae; phylum Streptophyta; class Magnoliopsida; order Malpighiales; family Euphorbiaceae; genus Codiaeum; species Codiaeum variegatum. Next base: position 1,550 of record CAOJBK013506001.1, read on the forward strand.
CTGGCTTTGGCCTTCTCTTTCTCAATCTCATTATCTATTAGATGATAACCCAAGCAAAAAGGAAGAGCAAAAAGGACTCGACTCCTTGTTAATTTTTCCCATGGCCTAGACCAGGAAAGTAGGCCATGTGCTTCATAATGTTCCCAATTAGTGGGTTGTAGTACGGGTCAAAGTCTAAAGCAATTGCCTGTTTTAGATTCTCAGTTATATGGATGAACTGGACAAACGAAAAGCCAAATAAAGGATAAGCTGACAACTCGGGCTGGATTTCCAATATGGGAACTGTGTCTGGGATCTCAATTTTTCAAGAAATATATACTTTGATAATAACTATTCAATTTTTTAGTGGGAACTTAACCCTTTTATGTAAAATCAATGGCACAACCTTATCTTGAAGAATCTAAGGTCTTCCCATAAGCAAGTTAAACCATGATGGCACATCTATGACTTGGAATGGTACTTTAAAAGTGGCTAGGCCCATAGTGACAGTCAAAGTTGCCACTCTCAGAACTTCTCTGTTTGAGTCATCATAATCTCATACAATTTAATTAAAAGGGGTGAAATAAATAGCACTTAACCCTAAGCAGCTTGCAACTTTCAGAGGGCAGACATTGAGTGCAAACCCATTATCCACTAGAGTTATGGGATAGTTTTCTCCCTTGTGATGATAGTAATATAAAAGGCATCATTGAGTAGTCTCATAGGCAGGATTTCATTATCAGAAGAGGAAGTGGATACCCCTTTGGTAGCACTTGTGATGGAAGCAACTAGAGCTCTAGGTGAAATGTCTGTCGGAGTCTGACATTGGCTCAGTGCCTTGCAAAGAGCTTGATGGTGAGGATAAGAAGACATAAGGAGACTCTGTATGAAATGTTCGCTTGTGTCTTTTTAAGCTATTTGAGCATGGTAACCTCTTTAAGGCCAGGAGTCCCTTTGGATTGAGCCACTATAAATAAGGAGTAATAGGTACCTAAGTGATTCTACCAGTTCTGGTAATAGCATCTATTTCTTCACCCAAGTGCCTCAGATCAATGATAACACAGCAATGGTCATTGAGGATTGACCTCCTTAAGGAAGGTTGGCCAATCATAAGTGAACAATTTGGAAAGAGAGACCTTTCTAAGGAATATTGATCTTCTCCGGTGTAATGATAATTGCTCAAGAGCATAAGATCAGTGATAAGGTATGTTGAACCCCCTTCCTGAAACTCATTCAGTATTGCATTCACCTTATACTCCAGGAGGGGATTGGTACCAATGTTTGCAGTAGGAAATAGAAGATCCTTGGCATCAATGAAAACTTGTATCTTGTGTCTAAAGTCCTTGCAATCATCAGTTTTATAGCTTGGCCCTTGGTGGTAGTCACATCTTTCAGACATGTTGAAATTCTTTGGTAGTGGATTGGGGATAGGTTTGGGCTCCAATGGTTAGAATTCACCCTTCTCCAAACATTATTTCCATAGATAGCTCAGTTTTAATCCCTTTAAATTGGTGAATTCCCTTCGTTGGATCTGAAGGGGTTTATAGGCCAAGATTGCATTAGCTCTGCCTTCTTTCTGAGTGTTATTAGTTTTCTTAAACTGGGATGAAGAGGTCTGAGTTTCATCCTTGATGAGGTCGGATTCAACCCCATCTTCTAGGTGAGTACCAACATTCACAAGTACTTTGAAGTCAGACAAGTAATATGTTATACATTTGTCTCAGTACACATGTAGTAAATTCTTGATGATGATGTCAATATGTTCTAAGTCAGTTAGTCTATTTACCATTTGGGAGGCCTTTTTCCTCCACCTAGTGATGAATGCAGAGAAGGTTTCTTTTAGTAACAACTTAGTTATTTAAAGATCTCTTTTTTGATTATATGAATATTATTTTACAAATTCAATACAAATTGACTCCCAAGTCAGTTTCTTAGAGTTATATAGTTGAACGAACCAACTTAAACCCGCACCAGTAAGCGAGTGTTGGAAAAGCTGAGAAAAGGGCACGCCCTCCACACCCAAGGGGTCAAAGTAGAATTATAGATTTTCATATGAGTGTTGGGGCAAGTGGTGCCATCTACCTTTTCAAAGTTTGGTATTTGGAACTTAGGCAGAAGCCTAGCATTAGGGAAGGGACTTAGTGCCTTCACATTAAGCACATTTTCTTTCTTCTTCAAGGCCTTGAGGGTCTTCTCCATTTCCTCATACTTTTCAACCATAATCTTGAGGAGAGGATGATCTTCAAGCCCTTTTGGGAAAGGATTTTCAATAGGGGTAGCTGAGGTGTTATTTCCACGACTAGTTTGTAGATTCAGAACAATGACTTCATTAGCCAAAACTTGCTTGCCATAGTTGGAAGAAGTAGAAGCATGATTGGTGGGTTGGATCCCAACTTGAGTCAGCATGGCTTGAACTTTACCCAGAATGGTGTGTTCTTATCCTTGCATCATTTCATAGAGGATCTCTTATTGAGTTTTCATTGCCTCATCTTGCTTTCTCGAGATTTCAGCTAACATTCTAGCAATGTCAGTAAGTGGAGCAATGGAAGTAGATGTGATGGCATCAACAACAATGGTAGCAGAAGGTTGGATATCTCCGGTTCACATAGTGACCTTTGGGAAAAGGGGAAAAAAATAGGGTATCAGCTTTTGAAAAAATATAAGGCCAGTAGTAGGTATGTTGGTATGAAAAGGGTAAGTGTTTTTTTTAGGATTTGTTTTGGAATAATTAACTTTGTCCAATTTCAAGATTTTGGATGTCATGATGCAGGCATGCGTGTATGTATGAATAAAAAAGATTTCATGTTGACAGGTAATAATTAGTCTTTAGGATACATGGGCCCTAGGGTCAACGATAATCATTACATGAGAGTTTGGTTGTTTAAGGGTTCCCCAGCACTAGAGGTGTTATATACCTAGCCACATGTGAACCAACGAGGCTCGTGTGGGTCCAGCGGTACTTGCAACCTTGTTATCCCAACTGAAAGGATCGGAGGGTATGCTTTGGAGTTGGATGATTTCATTATTGGCGAAGCAGTCCTAAGGAAGAAAGCTCACTCGATGTCACTCTCTATTTGAGTTTTCCTAGAATAAATGATCATGTTAAGTGATGCATGAAAACCTACTTTCACACAGTCTTAAGTCAAAAGATTATTTTTTATCAGAAAATAATCCACTTAGCTTTTGTAACAGTTTTTCAAATGTCTTCAGGGGAGTCGCCAATTGTGATGCGTCGCTTGGAACCTGTGGGATTTTTCAGCACACCTACAAGTTTATGGCTCAAGAAAACCTATCACAAAGGGCCAGATTGCCCATGGTGTCATAGTTGTGGACAAGTCCCACATTTGTACACCCACATCTATGCTTTGGTGTGCACGTTTGTGTGTAAAGTGTTCAAAGTCATCACCTAAAGAAAAATGGTATTTCTATGGTGATTAAAAAACCAATTTGATTTACTCCATTTTTAGGAAAAATCTTATTATTTTCCCAATTTAGAAAAGGTTTAGCCTTCAAACCAAATTTGAGTTTGGGGATTCGTGATATGATAAAAACACTTTTAAAAAAATATTTTTCCATTTTAAACAATTTTTGGCTCAAGAAAACATGATTTTGGTTAAAATAGGTTTTTGTGTATGCATGGCATTTCAGGTGATGCATGAACATGTATTATCACGGAAATACTGATGCATGAACATGGCATAATATGCATGACAATTGCATAAAGTAATAAAAGAGAAATGGAAATCATGGGTCCTTTCTCTATCCCACTTTAGGTTTTAGGGAAGGCACACATCACCAAAGAAAGTAGTAAATTTCATTTCAAAATTAGCAAATAATCAGCAGATCCCCTCTCCAATCCTTAGATCTAAGAGGGTCGCACATTCCCCAATACAGATTCTCAATCAAAATGGCAATAATATGAAATAATTGAAAGTGCAATAGATCAAACAAACAATGATAACAGAAATAATAACGAAATAACAATAAAAGGGAAAAAATAAAAATATATATATATTTTTTGGAGTTGAAACCATTAGAAGGCTTGTAGGCGATCCCGTTGAGCGCGGGGTTGTTCTGAAAACAGTGATGGTGGTTTGGTTGGTTCAGTAGCTAACAAGTTTTAGTTAATAAAATTATTAATCAGATAGGCTATTAATCATTTCAGTTCTGATTAATAAAAAGAATTTTGAAGTAAGATAACTGCCTAAGTTCATTTTAGGGCTTAATTCGATTCATTTTTATGAAAAAAGGAATTTTGATAAAAATATGTCTTAATTCATATTTAAAGGGCTTTAATTAATTCAGAAAATTAAAGAGAAAGAGAATAGTATACCCAATTTACCTTTTGTTCGCGGGGTTTCGGGAGTGGTTTGTCGAAATGCTTGATGAAACCAAAAAAGAGTATTTGTTGTGTTCGGAGAGGACTGCTTGACGTCTGCTTGAGCTGGTGTAATGAAAACTGGACTGAAAGGAACCGTTGGAAAAGAGAATCACTCGGTGAATATTTGGTTTATTAGGATCAGTTTTGAGTGAATTGTAGTGGTTAATAGGTGTTTGGAGGCAAAAAAGGTCTGAAAAATCGTTTGAAAAGTGAACAGAATTCCTAAAAAAATTGGAATCCAAAACTATTCTGAAAATCTGAATTTATAGAAAATCATGTTAGAAATCCTACGAGCAAAACACGTGTGTTCAGCCAAAAGCACGTGTGTTGGACCAAAAGTGTGTTTGGGCCCTAATGCGTGCATTTTGGGCCTAATTGACTTGGCTCAATCTTCTGGCTCTAATTCGATATGATTCGATTCAATTTTTAAAATTTTTAGATCCATTTAAGGTCTGATTTGAGCATGGTTTAAATCGTTAGACTCTTGTTGACGGACCAGATTTAATGGTGCATTAATTAAAGTTCACAACTTCAAATCGACCACAACTGTCGGAAGAGAGTGTTCAACCGAAAGTGTGATAAGGGGCTGAGTACGAGTTTTTGACCCTGAACCATTCTGATTTAAGCTGTGGACTAAGACATCAACTAGCAATCTTTGTTGTTGGTTGGAAATTGATAAAATATTACAAAAAAAAAAATTTGTACGATGTGTGAAATTTTTCTTTAAAATATTGCAAATATGTAAGTAATTTTTTTTAAAAAAAATCCTATTTTGTATTAATCAATTTCATTAAGATATTTGTACCTTGTTAATAAATTGGTCATATAATATTATAATTAATATCTCATAATAAAAAATACACTGTTAATGTTTCGCCATTTCTTTATTTATTTGATAAAAATCATAATTGGATCATTCTTTATTACTTGTAGAAGAAAAATCTAATATGATAGCAAGTCATATTATCATTTTCTATGTATTCAACAGAAAAATCAATAAACATACAGAGTTTGACTTTTTCTTTCTTTTTTATTCGATTAATGTTGTATTTGCAATCAGTTGATTCATTAGAATATTATAATCTTACCAACGAGGAAAAGTCAAGAGAGAAGATGAAACACTTAAGTAATGATAACCACCTTTCAAATTAGTACCCCGCACGCAATGAAAAAATTGAAAATTCACCCTCTGAAAACCACAGGTAAAAGTGAACATTTTTTCCCTCTTCAAAAGCTATATTTTTATTTCATCGTCCAATCCTAACGACACCATAACATTAGACATTATTGGTGCAGAATAAAATAAATAGACATAAAAGTATTGGACATGAGGATGGATAAAAATTCAAAAAGAATAAAGATCTAGACTCGTATTACAATCGGATATAGACTTGAGGCACAATCTTCGACTTAAGGTTTCACCACAAGATATATCGAAAGTATCTCTTTGAGTGGGAGTCTTAAGATCTTACAGAATATTCTCTCAAATATGTGTCAAATGCTCAGTATAGGCAGATGTCGTTCTCTCACTCGGGGACCACACTTTTTCTTATGCTAACTCTTCCACTTGGCACTCTTATGATGGTACAAATGGCCGAAAAGAATCTTACTAGCACTATAAATACTCAATGATAATACACATTTCAAGTTATGACACCATAACCTTAAATACTCCAATTACCTATTCTTCTAAGGACTCATAGAGGGTCAATGTCTATTACTGACTTGAGCATCGGAGGGTATTTGCCAGGCAACAAGTTTAGCCCTCTTAGCTCACATTATTCATTGTGCACGTATCAACATCCAGTCCAGCTTAAGTCCAAAGATCAGAAGTTGTTGGCACCAAGCCTATCAAATGGAGCCATCCGTGGGAAACATTTTTTAAAAAAATAAATTTTCGATTTCTAAGTAAATCACTTTTTCCTCTCTTTCAATGATAGCCACACCGACTTTCCTTTCTTGATTCAGAAAGCTTGCACTTCTAAAAAAACTTCAGCCATGGATGATTCCCAGAATGTTAGAAACCACAATACCTACTCTTCACCAAACCACCCTACTGGAAACAATACCCATGAAACTCCAGTCGTAAACACAAACACCACTCCTGACCCAACAACACTTTTTCAAGCCCTATATGATCTCTTCAAAAACATCCAAACAAATCCTATCCGCACTAAGCCTCAACTAATTCACCTCCTAGCTTATCATTGGAAATCCAGAGTGTCGTTCTGAGCGCATTAACACCATTCTTACAACTCGTACAAAACCAAAGTCCTTTGGGACAACAGATGAATGAGGCCATGCCAGTTGACCCAGACAGAACTGCTAGAACACAGCTATTCCAAACACCTGAGAGAGGGAGGGAGGATAGGCTGCGAGCATCAGCTAGTAGGCTGAGGTCGAAAATAAGGGTCGTAGGAGGTAATCATGTGAATTCAACCGACATCGTAGGAGGAGAATAGGAGAGGTGAAGATGGAGTGATCAAAATAACGAGGGTGAAAGAATCTCAATGGACTCTACAGAGCCTAGACCCAAAGTGGAAAGGGCTAGAAGAGGAAGAAGAGTGCATCGCTCCAAGAGAGAGCATGATAGGACTCATCATGGGTCACAATCCTGAAGCAGGGAACATGAGGCTACAAGTAAAGAACCGAGAGACATGAGGGAGATGGTGAAGAAGTGCATGGAGGAGCTTGGGGGGAGAAAGAAATTTAGAGATAGGGATTTGAGGTTGGAATTGAAATCCCCATTTATCGAAAGGGTAGCAGGTTAGCAAATGCCAAGTAAATTCAAAGCTCCTAATATTACCAAATATACCGTGTCCACAGATCAGAGCTCACATTCTTAACGATAATCATGAAATAGAGCTTCAGACTATGTTGGGCCTTTAGGGGTCGCTGGACAGAGAGGCCACGAAGTGGTATGATGGTTTGAAGGAAGGAAGCATAAAGAACTTTCAATAATTAACTGAGAACTTCATGAGGAGATTAATAGCCAGCATCCCCATAGAGATGCAAACACAAGCTTTAGAGCTTGTCAAACAGGGTCAGGATGAATCCTTGAGGGATTTCCTAGCAAGATTTAATGCAGAGGAATTAAAGATGACTCATTTAAACCATGATAGAGTAGTAGAATCTCTAAGAAAATGCACAATGCAAGTAGATTTCTTTAAGACGCTATCTAGGAAGCTTTCCAATAGCCTTGAAAAAGCTATGTCGATAGCCTAGAAATACATCCGATAAGATGATGCTATTCAAGTAAGCCAGTTCGCTCGGAAGCGGAAAGGGGCGGAAGAGGAAACCCCATTGAAGAAGAGTAAGAAAGGAGAGGCCAAAGGAGCAAGTGGTTCGAAGGATGTGGTTCCACATAAGGAGAAGGGAAAGGAGCTAGCCAAGACGACCTTTGACATAACTAAGTCAACCCCATTGAATGCCAGTCCCAAGAGTTTTTGTAGCATTCCAATACCATACCATATGGAAAAAACCCAAGCCGATCAAGAAAGACCCCAATAAGAGGGATAAAACCAAATTCTGTAAGTTCCACAACACTTATGGTCATACCACAGACTCCTACAGACACTTGATAGAAGAGATTGAGCAATTGATCAAGCAGGGTTATCTGAGGAGATTTGTGAGAGATAATCGAGACCCTAAGCCACCAGTGGTTAATGATGGGACATTGGGGGACATAGCTTGTTTAACTAGGGGCCTTCAAGATTAAGTGAATGAGAAAGGCAAGTATGTATCTCGAGGTGGAGAAACTTTAGAGTTTGTGTTCTACAATGGCCAAAGGAAATGGGTCAATGAAGAAGGGCTAGTGCCAAGAATGGTAGATGCGATTGTCATCAAAGCCATCATCACCAACTACAATGTGTAGAGGATCTTGGTGGATAACAGAAGCTCCACTAACCTATTATCTTTCGAAGCCTATCAAAAGATAGTGATCAAAGGGTATGAGTTGAAGGAATTAAAGAACTTGGTTCGAACCTTGGATAAAATGGAAATCCCAGTGGCAGGATACATTCAACTGCCCTTCACTATAGAGGTAGCTCCAAAGAGTGTGATGGTTATGGCACTCTTCGTGGTAGTAAAGATCCCAATGGCTTATAATGTACTAATGGGAAGACCGCTACATAGTAATTTAGATGCAGACACCAATGTACAATGAGGAAGGTTGAAAGTCCCTTTGCCTAATGAAATAGAACTTTATGTATACAGCACTACAAAACAGGATCTTGGGGCAGATTTCACTTGAAAAAGAAAAAGCTTGATCCATATACAGATTGAAGAAGTGTGTTTGGTCTAAGAGGAGGCAGAGTTAAAGGATCACAGAACTAGAGTCATTCATAGTAAGTGAAGGGATCCAAGAAAGAAGCTTAAGATAAATCAAGGGTTGGAAGAAAAGGAGACAAAGGATATTCTGATAAGCCATAAGGAAAATTTTGTCTGGGACTCCTCAGAAATGTCAGGGATCAATCCTGAAGTGGCAA
>CAOJBK013506916.1:0-15280 GCA_948294925.1 Codiaeum variegatum
TATGGTTTATTACTGCTTACATACTGATGCTAGTCATGTATTGGTATATGGCATGTGGTGGCCATAATCAGTGATATGTTGGGATAAGTGTTTAACCAACTAAAAATTCATTAACTTGGGTAACCAAGGAAGGAATCCTATTACATCTAGTTATTTTTTATATGCAAATCTTTGGCCAGAGTGGATAAGGTTCACTAGAAAGAGTTGGAACCGATTTTTTGAGAACTCACATTTGATAGAAGTTATATGATCTAGCATATAGGGTTTGACTTTTTCCATAACCCTAGCTGGGATCGGGAATCCATAATAAAGGGATTCGAGTGTACGATAATTATGGTCAAAAGGTCCATGCTTATGCTAAGGATATAATCACCGACATTTATTTCTAATTAGGTAGTCATGATATGTTATGCTAGACGTCACTCATGACTTATGGGACTAAGTGTGGAATTAGATTAACACACTTGGTAGGAAGAAAAGTGTTTGCTAATTAGAACATGAACCTAGTAAATCACATACCAAATAGTGATTCCCATTAGCTTGTTTGTATCATATAAATGATTTATTAAAAGGTTTAATTAATTGTTAATGATGATAGAATTAAACATATAATTTAATTCAGAGGATCCTAGTATATCTGGATGTTTAATTGATATAAAGAAAATTTCAATTAAGTCTTAGTTTGTATGGGATACAAATGAGTAGGACTAATTGAAATAGTTTTGGACTAATGATCAAAATAATTAAGCTTGACATGTAAATGTTAGCTTAATCTACTTGAGATGTGGTTAATTAAAGTTTAAAGATGATTCCTACTAATTATATATTTAGTTTAGTTGAGTAATTGACTAATCATTTAGTCAATTATCAACTAGAACAAGTAACCATTATTTTCCCAATATTGTTCCTTAATTTAAGGAAAAAGTGGTTGGAGAAGGTATGTGTATAAATAGGGAAAGGTTTCATCTTTTTTGCCTAACACTTTTCACTCACTCAAAGAGAAGATGATTGAGAAACTATTCATCATCTTCTCTAATGAGCTAGAGAGATAATCTTTCTAAGAGTTAAAGAGAGAAAGCTTCAAATTCACACAAAATTGAGAGAGGGAGTTTGTTTTGAAGAGCATTTCTTTAAGAACAAACTTATCTTCAATTAACCCTTAAAAAGGGAGTCTAGAGTAGCTTCAAAGTCCAAAGCCATCCTCAAGTCTTAAATTCTCAAGTAAATGAGCTTGATCCAACATTTGGGAAACCAATGAAAGGAGGTTCAAGCTTCTTGAAGAGAATTAGAGAACAAGCTTTTGGGAAAAGTTCGATATGTCTCAAGCTAGATGCTTTGCATTTGAAGAGCTTAACGAATGAGGGAGAGATGTATTTTTGCTTCTTATCATTCTTTGTTCAACTTGTGTTTTGCACATAATCAGTGAGATTATCCATGGTTGAAGTTATGGGCCTTTCAGAGGGTTTAGAAATTAGTCAAAATGTTTGATAAATGACTAAACCATCTATGTCAAAAGGGTTTTGACATACAAATGATGTTTCAAAGTGTTTGAAATTTCAAATGATTTTGGCAAAAAAGTTTTGCAAAATGCATTTACCAAAACCCTAGGTTACGACATAGATTCAAAGTGTTTGAAACATTTTCTAACTTAGTTTTGTTAAAAGAGTTTTAACAAAATATTATTTTCGAAAAAGTTTTGTAAACGGGTATACAAATCCACTTTGCGATTCGGCCGTTCCCTTCTTTTGCTGCTTCCGCTGCGCGGCTATTCCTTCAGACATACCTAACCACATGTGAATCAAGAAGATTCGTGTGGGTCCAGCGGCTACTTACAACCTAATTATCCCAACTAAAACGATTGAAGCGTACACCTTAGAGTTGGATGATTTCTCTATCAGCAAATCAGTCCCAAGGAGGGAAGCTCACTCGATGTTACTTTTTATTTGAATTTTCCTAAGATAAGGTAGCATATTAAGTGATGCATGAAAACCTACTTTCACACAGTTTAAGCCAAAAGATTATTTTTCAAAAAATAATCCACTTAATTTGATTTAGTTTTCCAAACATTTCTAGTGGAGTCGCCAGCTTTAAGGCCCTGTCTGAGTGCCCGCAAGATCTTACAGCGTGCCTCCGAGCTTGTGCCTTGGAGGAATTCGACCATGGGGGGTCGGATTACACTTGGCATCACAGATTGTGGTCGGGTCTCACATTTGTGAATCCACATGTGTTCGTTGGCATGCACGTGGTGTGTTAAGTGTACAGAATCTCCACCTAATCTTTAAGAAAAATAGTTTTCTAAGGTAATTAAGAAACTTTTTGAAATAACTTCATTTTTAGAAAAATTCTTTTGTTCCCAATTGAAAAGATTGTTCTTGTTTGAACCAAAGGGGTTTGGAGATTCGTGATCTAATAAAACAATTTTTATGAAAATTAGTTTTTACCATTTTTACATAACAACTTTTGGCTTAAAAAGTGTGATTTCAGTTTAAAATGGTTTTTGTGTATGCATTAATAAGTATTATGGTGCATGAATAGCTATGCCTACCAAAATGATGTATGAACAGACTATTATGCAAATGATAATCACATAAAGTGGGTAAAGACAGGATTTGCCAAGAGTCTCTCCTCTAGCCCATTTCGGGTTCCAAAAAAGGTACAATGCTCCAAAGAAAGCTATAATAATAAAATGCAAAATTAATTCAAATCAGGGGATCTCCCCTCAAGTCTTATGATCTGGGAGAAGCACACATTTTCCAAATACAGATGCAATAATAACAATAATAACAATGAAATAAACACAACAATTTGAATAATGAAAATAATACAACAAAAATAAAGTAATAAAAGAAAATTGAAGCTTTGGAGTTGAAGCCGTGAAATGGCTCGCCGACGTATCCCTTTGAATGAGAATCAAACCCAACACCGTTCTTCCTTCTCGCGAAGAGTTGGAGGTTGTTCTAGTAATAGTTGGTTATTTGGTTGTGTGTTCAAAAACTAATCAATTTTAATTTATAAAATTATTTAACCAAGTAAGCTATTAATCTATCTAGATTTTAATTAATGAAAATGATTTTTGATAAAATGATTACCTAAATTCATTTTAGGGTTTGTCAGATTCATTTTATGAAAAATAATTTTTCATTAAAACATGTCTTGAATTAGATTAAAGGGCTTAAAATAATTAATTTTGATGAAAAATATGCCTTAATTTAGATCTAAAGGGCTTAAAACAGTTAATTAAAAGAAAGAAGCTTATTGTATCGATTTTACCTTTTCTCAGGGCTTCGGTATCGGTGGATTTGAGGGTTTGATGAAACTTGAGCGGGTCTGCATAGTGTACGGAGAGCATTAGAGGCTGTCTGTCTAAACCAGATTGAAAATGAGTGAACTGTGGAACTGGAAAAAACAATAACAATTCTGAAAATTTGGACTGATTGGGGAAGGATTGTAGTGTTTGGGAAGTATTTTCTATGTCTAGTAGCTGAATAGTGCATATAATAGTCTAAAAATTGGATTGAAAAATTGGACTCAGAACTGTTTTGAAAAACCTGTATTTATAGAGAATCGTGCCAGAAACCTAGGGATAAAGCACATGAGCAGGGGAGGAAACGCACTCGCTAGACAAGATACGTATGTGTGAGGAACGTTATGCACGTGTGAAGAAGGAAATGTACGCGCAAAGGTGGTTACACATGCTTGAATGGGTTTACTCAGGCGCGAGACTGTTTATGCATGCGTGGCTTAGGAAACGCATGCATGCCTTGTCATTTTGGGCCTAGGTTCCTTGGCCCGATGTTCTGGGTCCAATTCGGTCTTATCCGATTCGATTTTTGAGTTTTTTAGATCCGTTTGAAGTCCAAATTAAGTCCGGTCAAATCTGTTGGACTTGTATTAACGGGTTGGATTTAATGGTGTCAAAATATGAATATTTCCTTGAAAATATGTAAAATTTTTCATGTAATTTTTGCAATTTAAAATTTTCATTTTGATGGTTGTCTCAGATGCAACAAGGGGCACTACCCCTTGACCGTATTATTTTCCCAATCTTTAAATCTGATTAAGGCAAGCGGTGATCCTAGAGGTGTAAAATTAAAGATTCACACTATTATACTAAAGCTAGCAAGCATGAGGGATGGCGTAATGCAATGATGGAAGACTATAATGCACTTATTCAAAATGGTACATGGGAGTTGGTTCCTTCCAATCCTAAATTCAATATCATTAGCTGCAAGTGGGTTTTTTAATTAAAAAAATCTAATGGCTCCATTGACCATTCTAAGGCACCGTTAGTTGCAAAAGGCTATGATAAAAAAACTACAAGTGGATTTTTCAAAAACTCTCTCCAGTTATAAAATTAGCAACTATTTTCTTGGTTCTTTCACTTGCTATTTCTGCAGGTTGGCATGTACATCAACTAGACATTTCAAATGCCATCTTGAATGGTTCACTTGATGAGGTAGTTTATATGTTACAACCCCCTTGTTTTGTTGATAGTGACAGGCCTCACCATGTTTGTTGGCTGAAACTGTCTTTGTATGTCTTGAAACAGGCACCTCATCAATGATTTACATGTCTCACTATTGTATTACTTCAGTTTGGCTTCACTAAATAACATGTTGACACCTCGTTATTTATTTATAACCATTAATCAAATATTCTATATTTCCTTGTCTATGTGGATCATTTTCTACTCACTGAAAATAAAAAATCTCTTCTTCATGAATTGCTTATCTCAAGATCCATTTTCAGCTCAAAGATTTGGGTAAATTGGATTACTTTCTTGGTATGGAGGCTTCTTGGTTGAAGAATGGACTGCTCTTAACTCAAACAAAGTATATTCATGATTTATTGCAAAAGGCAAATGTGCATCAAAGTGCTCCTATATTGACACATGCTAGTCCTCAAGATAAATTGGCTCTTGGTGATACAGAGCCCATGGTAGATTCTACTTTGTATCGCTCTTTAGTTGGTGGTCTCCAATATTTAAGCCTCACTAGACCGGAGATATCTTATGTTAACAAAGTGTGCCAATATATGCATGCACCAACTGACAAACACTGGACAACAGTGCAACGTATTTTGCGTTACTTGCGGTCCACCACTACGCATGGTTTATTTTTCACACGGTAATTCTTGTGAACTTGAAGCCTATTCTGATGTGGACTATGTAGGGTGTCTTGATGATAGGAAGTTGACTACTGGTTATGTCATCTTCCACGGTTCAAATCAAATTTCATGGACTTCCAAGAAACAAAAAAACTGTTTCTCGATCATCTATGGAGGCTGAATATTGTGCTCTAGATGCTACGACATCTGAACTCTCTTGGCTTCAATCCTTGCTTCGTGAGCTTCATCACCCATCCCCGCCTCCTATTTTATGGTGTGACAGTATTGATGCAACTTATCTTACTGCAAATCTTATTTTTCACTTTAGAATGGAGCATTTGAAAGTTGATTTTCACTTTGTTAGAGAAAAAGTTGCACAAAAACAACTTCGAGTGGCCTATATCTCTACCCTGATTAGCTTAGTGATATCTTCACTAAGCCGCTAGCCAAGCAAAAGTTTCAGTTCATTCGGTCTAAGTTGAAGATTTGTTCCAACCCCGTTCAACTTGTCGGGGCATGATAAGGATACGTATAATTTGTATTCTTATTAAAATAAGATAGAGTTTGTATTTTATTTAAACTTGTATTATATCACAGCATATCAGTATACCAACTTGTGTAATCCCCACAATATAAAAGGGGAACAACTTCTGTTAATAAAAATACCGATTCAACGCATCAGTTCTTATAACAGTGTGACCCTCAAGGATGATATTCTTTTAATCCTGCACCTATATTATTTAGGCTCCACTCATGCATGGGAATTCTAATTGGAGGCTATATTAATTGCAATCTTAAGATTTTCGAAGGAAAAAATGCAATTTTTGAGTATTGCAAATTTTTAAAATTTCATGTGTTCAATTGCATCAGATATTATTGGTTTTTAAATTGCAGACAAATTTTTGCATTGAAGAATATGGATGGCTTTTGAATTACTACTTCATATAAACATTGATGTTGATCATCATAGTGTTTTATTAATGGTTTACATTCAGATGTAATGCTTATAATTGGTTTAATAAACTTTAGCCACTCTTTTTTTTTTTTTTTTTTTATCTCAGTTATTTTATCAGATTTAAATAATAAATTAATGAATTTTTACTATATCACAAACAAACAAGGTTATGTAAGTACATAAATTCAAACATCTATGGAAAAACAAAAAGGAGAAAAATAGTGGATTTTGAATTTGAGTTTTTTTTCCTAAAGAATTTGAGTTCATTTTGAGGGTGATGTATATGCTATTCCATAAATTGAAGTCTAACTATACAAATTTCGTTTTTTCTTAATTTTATATTAAATGAGCTCAATTAATTTATATTATATGTTATTCCATGTCTTTTTATCAAATTGGAAATAATTTATCTTGATTATCAAAATATGAATTGATATCAGATTATCAAGTTCTACCGAATTCTCTTTTATGTATGAAAATTATTTTTGATGCTAATGATCTAGTGCCAAATTTAAAATAGTAATGTAACGGAATTAATAAACAATAAAATAACTATTAAAATATGTTGATTCAATGAATATTCTAAATCAATCTTTTAAAATCTATTAATTTTTAAGAAAAATAAGATATTAGGCATGAATATTCAATATTTTGTTTTATTGCTTCATTCAAATAGAGAAAAGTTGATGAAGCAATAAAACAAAACGTTGAATGAATAAAGGGGAAAGACGAGGCAGAAAGTACTTACATAGACATTGTAAAATTCCATTTTGGAAATATTATAATGACATCAAAAATCTCTCAAAGAATCCTTAATGATCTTTGAGAATCTCAAAAGATTATGATGCTTGTGGATTGGCTATGCTAAGAGTCTTAAAAGAGTACGAGGTTTACAAAGTGGCTCTAAAGAACTCCACTAGGCCTCGAGAACATTATAACCCCTACAAGCATAGTTTCAAAAGATGTTATATGGTTCAAAACATAAGTGTGAAATATATTTGACATGGACTATAGAAACGGCCTGAAGACTAAGACATGAAAAAAAGGCTAGATAGGAATCTAGATAGTGAAGCTGTAAAAGGAATTGCCAATGTAATACACATCTTCACTCTAAAATGAACCCATAGGAAAAGGTGGAAGACATCTCAAAATGATATGAAAAGACAAAATCACTTGAAGAGTTGCTCTTATAATTCTATCGAAAAGTATCCAGGAGTGAAGACATGATGGCATTCCCGGTAGATGCCTTTGTGAAAACGAAGAGAATCCCATTTGACCTTCGAGCCTAGGAACAAATTCATTGGGGGCCCACTTGAAGAGCTACAGAACCTCCCCTTAGACACGTGTCTTAATGTTCCTAGGAGACCACTGCCCTTGATAGTCTTACAGATGGCACTTAGAGCAATCTCAGCTTTCCACCTATCCTCCATAAGGTCATCTCAAATACTAGATGAAGGAGATATTGTGCTTACTTAAGCATCAAGAAGTTATTTCCAGGTCAAATTCCTAGTCCTTTCAGGTCTTTTTGTGCACCTTGCAGGTCCAACATAGAAGTTCAAAGCAACTAGAAACTTACTAGAATACCAATTTCATCATTTGTTGAGTAAAAAACTCATCAGTTCGTAAATGTGAATAGTATATAAAGTTCCATATCAATTTTTCATTTTTGAATCAATCAAAACACAATGAAAATTCACTAAGAAAAAGGATATACATTATCATAAAGTGGAAGAAGTAATCAGAAAACTAGAAGAAACAGAAGACCATGGAAGCAACTTTATCTCTCTTGGAAACTCAGCTGCCTTTAAATGTAGATACAAATCTGTTGACGAAAATAAGGTAATAAATCAAAATAATTCAGATTAAATTGACATTGAACTACCCCTTTAAAATAAAGATAACCTTACAGATCCCCCAAACCTTCAACCATCATGAAATGCAATAACACTTAAAGAACTTAATGTTACACATAATTTATACAATTAGGTAGGGATGCCAAAAACATTTAATTAACTTGTATAAAACTTCAAGAGACTCTTAAGAATACAAAGTTGCGATTTGAGCATTACAATATGCTCAATAGACTTCTTAAACAAAGTTGCTTCATCAACTTGTTCACAACCAGGAATCATTCTTCTCAAAGTACAAACATTTCTTCTGATTGAAAATGAAACCGGCTTTGCCTTCTTTCTTGCTACCAAACTGCTGCTCCTCTTCTTAAGGTTTCGTCTATTCATGGTTAAACTTGTTAATAATATAATAGAAGTACGACTCTGCAGGTTTATATAGAAGAGGTTGCCTCAGTTAGGACAAGATTGTATAGTAATATGGGAAAGGTATGGAGCAAAGGTTGTCGAGCTTTCTTTGTCACATTGACAAAGATTTTTTGTTTTTTAATTTCAAAAAAAATAAGGGTTTTTTTTTTCTTTTTCTTTGGCTGTTTATGGCTATAAGATTATAAGCCTATTCATTTTATTAATTATAAGCAAATGTTTGCTATTACTAATCAAAGATTTGGAGTTAGTAGCTTGTCTCTTATCCTTTCAACATTTTAAATTTAATTATAATTTTAGAATTGTTACTTTCTTTAAAAATAAGTTCTTCAAAAATTAATTACAAACACAATCTGTTAAAAAAAATACAAAGAAACACATACTATTAATGTAAAATTTCACCTAATGTGGTGAAAGAAACTCGAGACTTCTTAATATTAAGTATGATACTCCTATTGCTTGAGCTAAATCAAAAATATTTTTTCATAAATTAACTGTTTTTTTATGATTCTTCTTCATTGTGCAAAAAAATTCGTTTTATGGCAATATAATTTACTTTATTTAATGCAAAAATTTTATGAATTAATTGCACTATAGTCTATCGGTTTTGAATTCCAAAATATTTACATGCTTTATTTTAAAAACCATCTAAAAGATTATTTTAAAATTGTTAATACATCAGTGATTCTTTCAAAATTCTATTAACATTTTTTACTAAAAGTCCTTCAGGTTTTGACCGAACTTGCCCATATGTTTAGATAATTAAAATATAAATTAATTAAAAATATTTATGATGTGGTGTTGATCATTTTACAGTTGATAGGAATGCTTTTTTATTGTACTTGTAATGTGATGAGACCTGCACAGAAAATACAGTCATGGATGCCAGATAAGATGTCCGACGTTAAGTCTCTGACGCTTAAGTTAATGAAAGGGGAATAAGCAAAAATTTTGAGTGAATAGGTGGTCTAAAAAGATCATACCTTGAGTTGGAGTATTTGTGTCCTATTTATAAGGAAATGGTTCTTGTAGCATAGGACAAGTGTCAACGTTAGATTGACTTCAAAGGTCTCTGAGTGACATTTATATGACTGGGGGTTGGTATTTCAGGGACATATGTCTCCATCATCATTAACAAGAATCTGAACTCTAATAAGGCTAGTCGAAGGGTTCCAGGCCAATAAAGAGGGGTTCACCAAGGGGTACCTCCGGAGACCAAACATGTTGAAGGTTAAGTTCTTATAGGATTAGGGGTTAGCTGACTCCGAACTAGGATAATTCGAGTCCGTATCAATTTATAACAATATTTGTTTGTTTAATTTCCAACAACTTGCTGCAATTTGTTAACATTTATCATATGGCTTCAAATTAAAACCAATAATGCCCAGATCTCTCAAATTATAGACTCCTTAAGTATAATCACTGTAAGGTATTGGCTATTGGAGGAGAATAATTAAACATTAATAACTAACTACCCACAATTGAAGAGTGTGTAACATATAGATACTTACTGATACGACCATGCATCAGTGTGATTCGACACCAACTAGGGGTTCGGGATTAGTCTGAGTCTTGTAAGTGTGCTAGTCACTCTCCGAACCCTATGAACCTTCGGAGATCTAGTTTGTTAGTCTTAGAGGTTCGGACGTCTGACAGAGGCAGATGACTACATCAGTCATCAGCCCTCCGATCATATCACAGTCCTATTAAGGGTACCATGCAGCCTACTCAAAGCGGACACATGTCCCAACTACAAGGGCTCAACCTTATAAATACCTCCCAAAGCATCCTATTCAGGTACGACTTAACACATACACAAAAAGCCACACAATCCATTTTTGAGAGCTTTCTCTTAACTCCTCTATAATAACTTACTTAACTGTCGGAGGATTTACGTCGGCCACCTGTTCTGCCACCCTTGACTGTTTCACTGTCTAACAAGTAGACTCAATACAACCAAAGGAGTTCTAATCAAAATCTGTGGAAGCACACGCCGTCTCTTGGGAACAATGAGTTTCCTCTCCATTTTTCTTCTCTTCTTTCTCTAAGAATCGTTACACCGACGATTCTTTCTTCTATCATCTTTTAAAACCTATAAACATAACTCTCAAAATGGAATTTATCCATGATGAAACTCACAATGTGGAGGACAGTCCCCCACCTGCAAATGCAACTCAAGCAACAAACACTCCTATAAACACCCAGGTCCTTGCATCGGCTTGGACCAACTTAGCCGCCTCCCTACAAATTCTTCAAGGCCTTATGGGGCAGCCTCAAATGCCTAGCTCTTTAACTCTAGCCCCACAACCTACACTACCCCTTACAACCCTAGAATTAGTAGCTACTTTGCAAAACCTAGTCACTAACCTTGTCTTATTACTCTCACAACTCCAGCCAACTCCAACGCCTAACCCACTAGCCTAGGCTGGCAACGACCCTCCTGTAGTGAGTAGAAGGTTGAATTTTAATACTCCCACCGGTGTAGAAGTAGGAAGAGTGCCACCAATCAGCCTCACAGAAGGAAGAGGTAGGGCTAGATCAATGCTAGAAGTGACAGATAAAAAGGAAAGAGCGAGAGAGGGAAGCAAAAGGCTTAAAGAGGATGATATAAAAGGAGCAGGAGATAGGCTCACAGTTAGCAAAGCCAGATGGAGTAGGAGAGAAGATGACCGAAGGAGTCGATCCCACAGGGGCTTGAAGGGTATGCGAAGACATTCTCATAAACTTGAGAATCGAAGGGGGTCAAATGATCAAGAAGCCTCAATCTACCATGGTTCGAGAGCCTTTTTGAGAGAAGAGGTGAGGAGATACATGGAAGAGATGGCTAGAGCCAAACATGACCAAACGAGAAGCTTTACTCTCAACCAAAGATCCCCATTCATTAGAAGGATCGATGAGTTTCAGATGCCTGCAAAGTTCAAATAGCCATAGATGACGAAGTAGGATGGCAGCTAGGTTCTGAAGGAACATGTCCTGGAATATAAACATATAGTGGAGTTTCAAACTACTAAAGAAGAGGCATTGTACAAAGCCTTTCAAAGCATGTTGGAAGCGGCGACAGTGAAGTGGTACGACAACCTACCAGAAGAAAGAACAGACTCATTCTGAAGTCTAGTGAACCTATTTATAAAGAGATTCTCTGCTAGTATCTCGATACCAACACCAACATAAGCCCTGGAGCAGGTGGAGAAGGGTTCGGACAAGTCACTAAGGGACTCGGTTCAACAAAGAGACTTTGAAGGTGATAAACATAGACGATCCTCAAGCAGTCGAAGCCTTGCAGAAGTGCACAACTCACCAAGACTATTTCAAAGCTCCGAAGCTCCCCTAAGATACTAAACAAGGCCATGGCTATAGCGGAGGAATATATCAAGTAAGACGATGCTTTTAGAGAAAATAGGTTCTACAGGAAGAGAAAGCCAGAAGAGGGAGGTTCGTCCAAGAAGAGAGGGAAGAAAGAAGGCTCAACACTCAGGACAATGGGATCATTAAGTAGGTAGAATCCCCAACCAAGGAAAATCAAACCACCAAGAAGGGAGAGATTCGACCACTCCAAATTCACACCTTTAAATGCCAAGCCAAAGGTGGTTTTTGCAATCTTCTAGGACAAAGAGAAAAATTCACACCTTTAAATGCCAAGCCAAAAGTGGTTTTCACAACCTTCCAGGACAAGGAGATCTTGAGGAGGTCGAGGCCGATCATGAAGGATCCAGAGAAGTGGGATAGATCTCAGTGGAGCAAGTTCCATAACACCCAGAGCACACTACCGACAATTATCGTTCACTCCTAGAAGAGATAGAGAGGCTGATCCAACAAGGGTTCATCAAAAACTACATCAAAAAGCTGACCAAGCTAGACCAGTGAACCCAACGTAGGTCACACCTATAGAATATGGAGTAGCAGGAGATATCCTTTGCCTCGCAGAAGGGACAGAGGAGATCCCTCTTAGTAGGAATAAGGAGATGGGAATAGCCCGGACCCACGAGCCATCAGAGTTTGTTTTCTATAATGGTTCGAGGTAGTTAGAAGGGGGTTCGGCTAGTAGGGCCACCAGGAAGGCGGAAGCCATAGTAATCACAACAGTAGTGGATACAGGCTGGGTTTAGAGGATCTTCATAGATACAGGCAGTTCAGTGAATCTCCTATCATGGGAAGCTTTCACCCAAATGGGCATTGAAGATGTGAAGATACAATCACTGGAAGTGTCATTCTGAACCATAGATAAAGCCATCATTCCAACAGTGGACACCATTGAGCTGTGACAGTAGGAAAAGCCCCGAAGGCTGTAGCAATCATAGCAATCTTCGTGGTTACAAAACTGCCCGTGTCCAACAATGTGTTATTGGAGAGGTCATTACTCTAGGATTTAGACGCCTCAGTGAGTATCCAAAGGTGTAGGCTAACTGTTCCTCTCCCAGATGGTTCAGACTTACACGTCTATGGTGACATAGCCCTTAGAGCGACAGTGCAAATCATGAGGAAGAGGAAGATGGTATCACTGGAGCTGGAAGAGGTGAACCTAGTAGAGGCAACCCCCAGAATGCCCAGGTAGAAACCAAAGCCAAATCTGCATAAGAGATCGAACCATTCGAAGTGGCTGGTGATAGTCGAACCTTATAGATCAATTCTACCTTGAGCATGGAGGAGAAAAGCCAAAGGCAAGAATTCCTAGCAGGAAATTCTGAAACTTTCACATGGGTCTCCTCAGATATGCCAGGAATAAGCCCATATATGATAACCCACAGACTCCATGTGGACCCCACATGCAAGCCCGTCAAGCAAAAGAAGAGGTTCTTTGGGGCCGAGAGGCAAGTGGTCATTGATGAAGAGATAGAGAAGCTGACTAGATCAGGGTTCATAAGGGAGGTGCAGTTCCCAGATTGGCTAGAAAATGTGGTGCTAGTCAAGAAAGCCAATGGCAACTATCAAATGTGCATGGATTTCACTGATCTGAATAAGGCATGCCCTAATGACTCATATCAACTGCCCATGATAGACAAGCTAGTAGATTTGACAACTGGATATAAATACCTTTCACTGCTTGATGCCAAACAAGGCTACCATCATATCCAGATGGTTGAAGAAGATGATGATAAAACTTCATTCATCACGAAAAAGGGAACATATTGTTATGTGTCCATACCCTTCAGACTCAAGAATGCTGGAGCTACTTATTAGAGGCACGTCAATAAGATGTTCAAAGAACAGTTGGGAAGGAGCCTCAAGGCTTATGTAGATGACATGGTGGTCAAGAGCATAAGCTTCTAGCAACATATCCAAGACCTGAAAGAAGTGTTCAAAGTGATGAATGCCTACGGAATGAAGCTGGAGTGGTGTTGAAGAATGAAGATGGAGTGCTGATTGAGTTTTCTCTAAAGTTGGACTTTGCCATAATAAATAACACAACTGAATATGAATCCCTCCTTCAAGGCCTTCTAGTGGTCAAACATCTACATGTTAAAGCACTTCACATCTACAGTGACTCACAACTGGAATTGGGACCCATCAAAGGGCTGTATAAAGCCAGACATCCAGACATGGTCAAGTACCTGGAGAAGATAGACTTATAGCTGAAGAAGATGAAAGAGAAAGGGGTTGAAGTAGAATTCAAAAAGATTCCAAGGAGGGCCAACAGCAGAGCAGACAGCCTAAGCAAACTTGCAGCAGCCCACCCAATAGATATACCAAGAAGAGTGTTCTTGGGGGGTCCTTACCTAGCCTACCATAGAGAAACCCAAACCTATCATGGAAAGGGAGTCAGAATCCTACTGGATGGACCCACTAAGAGAATACCTAGAGGAAGGCAAGCTCCCAGAGGATTCAAAGCTGGAAAAGAAGATTAAATGAAAGAGCTCTCACTTCTTCATGCATGATGTGTTCCTCTTCAAAAGGGCCTTCTCTCTACCATGGCTCAAATGCTTGAACCCTACGGAGGTTGAGTATGTGTTAAGGGAGATGCATGAGGTGCCTGTGGAATATACGTGGGAGGAAAAATCGTAACAGCCAAGGCCATTAGACAGGGGTACTATTGGCCCACCATGAAGGAAGATGCTATGAGGATGATAAGAAGATGTCAAGCATGCCAAAGGTTCACCAACCTAAACAAAGCCTCAACAGATGAAAAAATACCCATTTATGGTCTATGGCTGATGTTTATTTTTTTTAAGATGGCTTTTGCTGATGCATAGATAATATTATGCTCAGCTTTAACACCCGCAAGTGCACGGGGTCGTATCAAGAAATAAAAATCGGTAAGTCCTGATATCGTTCTCCTAAGGGAATTTCTTTGCAGTTTGTTCAATCAAACACCAACTCAGACTCCTATTCTATTGTCTAGCTAACAATAATCGTGGGATTTACGAACTAGAAAATTTCACTAACAAAATCTCAGTAGAATTCAGAGAAAGTTTACAAATCAAATCTGAAACTAAAATGGATTTTAAAACATCTACCTAAATTTGATTCGTATTACTCAAATTGCATGGTAAATTAGTAAGCCAATGAATATATCAATCAATTATTAAGTGAGATTTTTCATCAATTATAAGTTTAAATCTTTCTCAAGCAATTACCCCTAATTCCTAAGTAATAAGAATGAATATCTTCTCAATCTTATTCGATTAGAAAAAGCATAAAGATCTAATGAAAAATATGTGAACCTTAGGAGTTATGAATCTAACTCTAGCAGACACAACAATCCTATTAAACTTTTGAGTGTTCTAAGTTTAAACTCTCTATCTCTAGTAAAGTCTAAAAAACATAAATCCAAAACACACTAGTAATTGCAATTGATTTCCAAAAAAATAAATCAAAAGATAAACTTAATGAGAAATCAAAAAAAAAATTGAATAAACATTGATTAATCCATATAATCGAGTAACACTAGTCTAATCTAGGCAGATAACAAAGTTTAGTTCATAATCAAATCAAAAGAATAAGAGAAGAT
>CAOJBK013507066.1:0-10481 GCA_948294925.1 Codiaeum variegatum
ATCTCTAAATCTCTGTTCGTTGAATTAGTATAAGTATTAGATGTAAGCCCCACAATATCGTGGCATCATTAAGCACATCTCATAGCAGTGGCACCTGTCAGTGTTAGCATTAGATATGAATCACAAAATATTAAGAATCGAACTTCAGATGCAAATGATATATAATGCCAGAAAAAAATCCAATTGTGCAATCTTTGTTTATCTTAGAAAATCCAATTATGTGCAATCTTGGTTTATCTTTTATGTTTCCCATTAAATAAGGTTGCAAAGCTTTTTCAGGGTGCTTTTACACCTTGACATTCACTAAAAAAATTACATAAGGAAAAAAAATAACACTTACCACATTATTCTTTACAAGGAACTTAAGACATGTTATGTACAAAATGAGGACAGGTTATTATGCTTTTAAGAGCACTGCCAATGCAGAAAAGGAAAATATCAAAGAGGAACTTTGGATTTGGTTTGTTAGGGCTGAGGTATTTCTGTAATTTCCAAAGTTACAGAAATAGTAGTTTTTCTCTTTTAATTATTATTTCCTAATAAGTATTCATTTGTTTTCCTAGTGTAGAGTAGTCATGTAGGATTCCTAATCCAAACATGATTTGGATTAGATCTCTATAAATATCTAGCTTTATAACCATTATTATTAAGTTTTGCAGATTCAACAAAATAAATGTGCACTATTGCTATGGATTGTGTGACTCAATTCAACCCTAGGTGTGATTCCTAGGCCCCAAGTGTGACTCCTAGGACTTCAAAGTGTGACTCTCAGAAGTTTTCTTTTCAAAACCACCTACCCAGACCTGAAAACTCTACAATCAGATCTAGATTTTTCAACTTTAAACCTGTATTTCCTGAAAAATTCTCAGAACAGGGTTTTCAAATCTGTCATACATCAATTACTGAGAAATTTTCACTAACTGTGTCATAAACTAGTTCTAGAAGCTCTAGTTTCTAGTTCTTTCACATAAACATGATAATCAAGCAGTGGAGCTACACAGAACTAAGCTTTATAAATGAATGCATTACAAGACAACAGTCCAGACGGAAGAAGTGTGTTATTCAAATTTTGTATGAACAAAATGACTGGAATTAACTATCCAAAAAAAATAGAATCATTTTGGTAACACCAAAAAAAAAAAAAACCACCATCATTTTGGCAGTACAGATATACAACTATCGAAAGGGGAAAAAAAAAATAGGACCTGAATGAGTGGCAGTCTCACATGAAGAGGAAATTCTACATTGGCAACCTATGGCAAAAAATGGTGCATTAAGCTATTGGATAATCCAAGTATAGTGGCTTAGGTCTGTTTGGTGTAAGATGATCCATGTGAACCTACAGAAGCCCAAAACTTTGCTCCGTGTAGCCAACAAAGACAAAATGACATTGAATTAATAGAATTCTAAGATAATAATTCTGAGTCAAACACAAATTTCAACAATTGATAGAGAAGCAAAAGAAGTGAAAAAACCTCTTCATTCTCAAAAGGCCTCACGTCAAGTGCACCTTCTAAAATACATGGTGAAATCCACTATAAGTGATTACGATGTGTAGAACCCTAAGTTCTCAACCTACAATGTTGGTGAGCTAGTATGATTATCAATCATTATTCATGGGATTTCACTAACCTAAATTTCTGTGCAGTAAATCCTTGATACAGTGAACAAGGAAAATTGGTACAAGCAATGGACTTAGATTTGAGGCAGCCAAATTCATAGGCATGAGGTTGAAATAAAAGATAAGAGCAGTTAATACAATGAACTTGAGGCGAGTATACTAGTACTTTGACCAATGAGATCAATATGAAAGCGAATAAGATCAGCATAGCACATTGAATATGATAAAAAAAATCCATATGAAAAGGAGTGTAAAACATCCAGAACTCAAGATGAATAGAATTCTAAAAATTTTATATTTGAATTTTATGTTATTGGAGTTTTCACTTCTCTTAATTATAATTTTCTCCTTGGTTCTAATTTGTTCCAAATAACTGTCATATATTCAATATCTGAATGATATTTATACACAAGGAAGTTAGTCATAGCAAAGAGTATGGAACCCCGATGTTAACATAAGCAGACATCAATTTCTTCTTCAGACTGGAGGTATTAGATTTTGTTACTTCATAAAAGCTATTCAACATTGCTTCATCCACTATTAAGCAATAACCTAGCCTGCTTGTACTTGTCGTGACCAGTAAATCGGATTCTAAATCAGTCCTTAATGTTGTTAAGAAGCAAATAACAAAAAAAATTAAGCAAAGAAAAAAATGTTGTTGAGTATCATCCATTCATCTGACCATGGGATTCTATAAGACAAGACAAATAATAGATGACATAATTTACCAAATGCAAGTTCAGAAAAAAATTTCCTGAAAATTTCAGGAGAAAATAGTAAAAATAAAATGCAAAGGAAGAAAAATGGTTGCAGTAAAAAAATTCCAAATTTTAAATTAGGATACCTTCAAATTAATGACAGCAACTCGATTGGCTGGTGATAGAAGTTGTTGACTGATATAAGCCATGGATCTCAGCATTGGCTCTAATGTGACCCTTGTTAGCCTAAACTGCACCTCTGTTTCCCCTGTTGGATTCTTGCCATAATCTTGCAGCTGCAGCAGTGTTAACAGTGATTATCAAATAAACACAAATACACATGTAGCAGCTATAGAATAATCAAGGAGCCTTTCCAGTTAAGTACATCTATTGTCATAAAAAATAAAGAGTGAACATGATGAACTAAGCTTAGAAGTGTCAGTGCGTGCCACCAATCTCATATGGTAAACAGGTCTTGTGGAAATAACAATAATATCTTTCAAATAATGCCAACTTGTCAATAACATAACAATAAAGAAAGGAAAAAATGTAGCAAGAAGAATGCAAGGATATTTATTTATGTTTACATAAGTTTATCAGCTCATAGAAAGGTAAGACTTGGTACCTTCAAGTTGATAACAGCCACTTTTCCGGCTGGCGTTGAAGTCTTATTTTCTATAACCCAAGTCATGGACTTAAAATAAGTGAGAACCACCTGAATCATTCAAAAATAACAATCACCAAAAGTTTTCAAACACTACACAATATTTCTGAATATAAAAATATCATAATTAGCAACAATAATAAGGAATTAGTCGTGATTCATACAGTGCTATCAGTAGGACAACCATCACGATGGATAGAGACAGGAGCTATGCTGGGCTGGTTCAAATCAGCAACAGGCACTCCTGCATCACTATGATTACACCGATATGGCCCAGAATCATGCCAGTGGCATAAAGATGGGATCGTTTCAGGACTTGAAAAGGGCATTTTCTTATTACAGTTTTCCACACTATTTCCACTGCCCTGTGAGTTAGGAGGTGCAACTTTTGGGACATTTTTCTTCACAGAAGCAATCTTTTTTAAGCCCTCTTTTAAATTACTGATTGCGACATTATAGGTTTCAATAGCAATTGCTCCTTCCTCTGCTAAGTTCATGGCTTCCAGACACAAATTATTGAATCGCGATGTCAGAGTTTCAATACCTTGCAGATCTACATCTTGTTCCTCTAATCCTACCCATGATTTGGCATTCCTTGCCCACCTTTTCAATATGTAATGTGATGGAAGGGTTAGAACATTAGTTACAGTGAATACAGTTAATATATGGCGACAGAGAATGCCAGTATATTCAAACATCTGGCAACTGCAACTTGCCTTCACCTCAGAGACATTCAATGTCACTGTGTATGCCTTGTCATCATGTTCATATTTTGCCACCATGTATTTACTTACAAACTCATCACTTTCAATGTTATTTGCTGTATATACAAAAGTCTCAACTAGTTCTTCCTGAAACTTTGCAAAAACTTTCTTGGTATAGAGATTTGCTGCCTGTTGTTCCATCGGAGATGGTGTCTTCAGAGATGAAGTAGTGCAAATTGTATCATTATCTGCTTCTATTTCCTTTTCTAGTGAATGCTCAAGAGCTCTTTCATACTGTTTAAAGAACAGTGGAATTGTGGTCTGTTGATTTACGTACCCATCAAAAAAAGAGCTAACTCCTTGGTTTGAAGAAAGTGCAGCAAAGAAAGTGTCACGAAAATAAACTGGAGCCCACTGTTTGCGAGCATTATACACAGCTTGAAGCCACTCATTATTCTGAAGGTCATATTTATCCAAGAGGGCACCCCATGACAATTTGAAATCCTCAATTGTCTCAGAAAAGTTGATGCAACTGTAAAGCTCCCCATAGAAAGATGGATGAGTAAGGTATACATGAGACAACCTTTCTTGACCTTCTCTCAAGATGTGCCACTTGCAGATGCAGTGGCGAGTTTCTGGAAGCACCTGAGAAACTGCCATTTGTATGGCTCTATCTTGGTCTGTTGTAATAGAAACAGGAGGCTGGCCATTCATTGCAGATAGCCAAGTCCTCAGTAGCCAAATAAAGGAAGACTCAGACTCATCTAGAATTAATGCACAGCCAAATAATACCACCTGTCCGTGATGATTTACACCTGTGAAAGGAGCAATAGGAACCTGATACTGATTGGGTCTATACATTGTGTCAAAGATAACTGCATCACCAAAGCGTTTATAGGCCATCCTTGACCTTGCATCAGCCCAGAAGACATTAGTCATGCAGTTATCATCATCGAGCTGTATTGCATAACAGAAACCAGGGTTCTCAGCCTGCATTTTCTGGAAATAGTTCAGCAGGTTTTTGACATCTCTTCTGAGAGTTTTTTTCCTGCTAGAATGGTTCGCATAGTTCACAGGAACATGTGCAACACTTCTAGCTGGGTGATTAGATTCACTGGGGGATGCATTTCTAAACTGACTTGGTTCATAAGGTATATCATTTCCATCAATGGCAACATAAACATCATTAGCAGAATCCACTGTTTCCACCACATTCTTTGTAGCACCAGCAAAATGTCTACGAGGTCGGAGGTGATGAACCTTGGAAGGAATCCCAATAGAATGGTTATGATCCTCTAGAAATTTTGTCACAACCCAGTTGTCTGAATCTTTTCTTCTCTCTATCCTAAGCATGGCATTGCAGCTCTCAAAATTCCTCTTTTTAACCACCTCTCTAGAGCATGCAAAATCCCAAGTTACAATCGGTCCATCAGGCTTAGCACGGGTAAACTGGCCAACATGAGTGTTAAAACCAATACGCCTGGCGTATGCATCATAAAATGTCTTGGCAGCATCCTCTGAATCAAACATCATACCCACATGCGGTAATGCAGTTCCATCATCATCCTGATTTCTGGAATCAGCTTTTAGTTTTGTATGAGCATCAAGTTTTTCCCCTTCCACATCTATCACCTCAACATCCATAAGCCTATAATGTGAAGCAGTTTGTTTCCTCCAAGTAATCTATAATCTAAACCCCATGCTTACACTGTATTAGGAATCTAATCTAATAATTCCCTATAAATTATCCAATGTATAATATAAATACATAAATTCAATTGAATTTCTTGAAATCAAAATTGAGTTATCCATTCATTCGAAATTGATAAACATAAAGAAAAGGAATTTGTTTCTCCTAGCTTCCCAAATGAAAAGAAAAGAAAATGTAAAACGAAATGTCAAAATTGACACCACTTCTCACGAATAAATTGCTGAAAGCACCAACTGAAAGCCCTAAATCTTCAACCTGTAAACAAAATCAAACTCACCTCAATGCGACAGAGGTGCTAATACACCAGAGCCCAGCTTTCTGATTGTTGCCTTCGCTTTCTCTTTTTTTTTTTCCCAAATTTTCTCCTTTCCTTTTTTATTATTATATATATTTCGTTTCAATTCGGGAGAATGTAATTTTTTTTTTTTGTAGTAGTAGTTATGAACTTTGAGCCCCAAATTAAACATAAGCAGATGGCCACGCCTGTAGTCGGAGTTGATATCTTGTGATGTCATAAGGGCTTCCCGCTGTAATTTTCATCAACCTTAGACCTTTTCTGTGTACGACCCTCAAGTACAAAGGATACCAAAACGTGTCTGTACATATCCACCGACGTGGTGGAATGGCAGAAATTATTAATGACTTAATTTAATATTTTTAATACTTATTAATTTTAAATTAATTTGATAACATAAATTTATTTCGATTTAAATTTTTTAATCAAGTAAAAAATCACTTAATTTAAAAAATTAAAATAATTGACATTTTTTTTTTCTGAGCAAGCTCAGCATTTTGGTTTTTTAAAATTTTTTATATCTGCGTGACTTTTATACCGTTAGCTTCCCCTTAAATTCATAATAAAACACCATGTTTGCGTTTTTTAAGTGCTGTGAATTATGATTTTTAATTTTTTTTGTAATTTTGCTGATATCGTTTTCTAATTCTGGATCGATGATGAGTGGGTTTTACTACAAATATAACTTGTTTATTCTTGTTTCATAATAAATAAAGTGTTGTAATTTTGTGTGTTTTTTTTTAAGTGCTGTGAATTATTGAACCTGTTTCTATATTAATATTTGTTAAACTCTCTAACTTTTTCTGTAAGTTTTTCACATACATGGTATGGCTATGGATCACTTGATTTGACCTAGCTATTATTGACGTTACATTGATTGGCCTTTGGTGAGATATCTTTCTTATAATTGGTCCTTAGTATTTTGATGTTTTATATCCTTCTTGGTGTATTTGTATAAGTTGTTGGTTGATCATGTTTGGGTGTTGCGTTTGCTTTCTCTTCTCATATTCAGGTTTTGGTTCTTTCCTAGGATTTTTAGTGGATTTTGGTCTTCAATTTGGGATCTTTCCATACTGATTGTTTGGTTTTATATTTTAATAATAATATAATTTGCATTCTATCAAACAAAAAAAATCTAATGATTAGTTTCTTTTTATTTCTTGATCTTTTTCATCAAAGAAGATAAATTACTAAATGCTATCTCAAAAGCACCGGAGATTCAGATGGACCTACTATAGAAGAATGTAATAAAAAGCTAGATGAGATAGAGACATTAAAAATAGATGATCTTCTATATATTGTTGCATGTAGTATTTTCTGTGAAACTAAGGCATACCGCGAGCAATGGTTAATGCTATCGCAAAAGCCCGAAGAAATTAGAATTAGCTGGATAAGAATAAGAATGATAGCTAAAAAATTATGATTCATTTAAATTTCTAGCTTTATAATTTTAGGATCTTATACTTTATTTTATGGTTTTAAATCAAATGTTATTAATTTATTATTTTAAACTGTATTTTTAAATATTGTTATTATTATGTGTGGTGAATTTGTTATTATTATTTTTTAATATTGTTGTCATAGTTAAAGATAGTTATTATTTGTTTAGACCATTAATGTTGCTTATTTCTCAAACTGTGTAGCAGAATGTTAACTGAGAAATAGGGGAAAAAAATCTAAAAGTGATTGCAACACTTCTTATATATAAAAGGCTTATGATACGTAGACGCATCGAGAGGAGGCCTGACATTGACTCTGCTCTTAATGAAAATGAATATGTGTAAGAAATATTGAATGGAAATTCTTCTTATTGTCTAGAGATGCTGAGAATGAAAAAATAAGCATTTATGAAATTATATGATCACTTTAAATCTAAAGGATGGTTACAAGATAGCAGATACATTAAAGTATAAGAAAAGATGGCAATCTTTGTTATTACTCTCAGTTAAAACTTTCGAAATCTTGTTAAAAATGAAGATTTGACCATTCAACTCATACATTTCATGTTTACTCTTATGAAGTTTTAAAGGCAATGCTATATTTTGCTAAAAAGGTGGTGGCACCAACTACTTTCAATCCAGATTTGAATCAAGTTTATCATCGACGACTTCGACAAGTTTTTAAGGTATAGTAAATAGATTCGCAATATAAGAAATGCAAGGGTTTATAATAAAAAAAATCTTAAAAAGTTCTTTTAATAAGGTGCAGTTGGTGCACTTGATGGGACACTTATTTGTATTGTTATACCACCTGACAAACAAACACCATATCGAGGAAGAGGAAGGGGAGATTGTTATCAAAATGTTTTTGCTATATTTGATTTTGATATGATATTTACATTTATTTGGGCTGGATGGGAAGAAGTAGCTCAGGACTCGTGGGTATTAACAGAGACTATACAAGATCCAATAAACAATTTTCCAATTCCTCCACCTAGTAATATATACATTTGCATCAATGTTTTTTACTAGTTTATAAAATTTATTTTACAAAGTCTATTAAATAAACTATATAATATATCTATTTCAAATAAATATTATTTATGTGATGCTGCATATCCAAATACTAGAGAATTTATGGCTCCATATCACAATACACGTTATTAGTTGTCAGATTTTTGGAATGACAATTGTGCTAGAACAAAAGAAGAAGTTTTTAACTATGTACATGCTAAACTAAGAAATATGATTGAACGATCATTCGGTGTTCTAAAAGCATGATTCCCTATATTGAAGACAATGCCACCTTATCGATTTCTTATGCAAATGAATATTGTTATAACATGTGTTGCTATACACAATTATCTTCGCATAACAAATATCACACATGATTTTTTTGAACAATTTGATAGAGATGAGTTGATATTTCAGACACCAGCTAATAATATAGTACAAGGACAAACACAGAGGCAATTAGACCAAACATTCATGGCTAATTTGTGAGAACAAATTGCAAATCATTTAATTAATATGTGATTATTAGCTTTTTTTTATGTATGTTTTTTTTCTTATTTATCATTTTTTAAGGCATACTCATTTTAAGTTCAATAATTTTTAAGTTTTGAAATTTTATGAAAAAATATTATTCTAATATAATTATTGCCTTTATTTTTTTATAACGTTTGACATTAAAATTGTATTTATAGGTTAAAACGTAAAGATAAAAAATTAATTATCATAACACATGGTTAAATATGTCAAATTAAAAATTTTCAACAATAACAATTATTAAATAGATTGATATATTCAACACTTAAATTTTTCAGCATTTATTATTTTCATCACTTAATTTTCAGTTTATCAAACGTCATCTAATGCTTAAGGTTCCATGTTCAAATCTCATGAATTACATCAGTTAATTGTCACAAACTATATATTTTGTTTTTTCTTTTTTAATTTCTTTTTCTTTTTTTGAAACTATATTTTCTTTCTTTTCTTTTCTTTTCTTTAATAATTTTTTTTTGTTGAGAATGAAGAAATTTGTTAGTTTTATATTTAAAAATAATTTAATATTTTTATTTAATTTTTTACCATTTTAAATTTAATTTTTTTAAATTTAATTTTTAATACTAAATTATGTAATGTATATTATTTTTTCAAATTCACACTATATACACTTAAAATTCACTATAAACTAAAAATAAATAATATTATTCTCTTTTAAAATTATATTATAATGAATGTTGAATTTCAAGTGGATGTATGATGAAATATTGTTTAAAAATAAAAATAATTTTTAATATTAAAAAATTAGAATATATTTTTCATAAAAAAATTATAAATTAATACATTTATTATAAATCACACTCATATTCGATATATGTACACCTGTTATTCATTAATCATTGATGAATATATTACAAATTATTATATGTTTATTACATCCAGTCATTTGTGTTTCACATTTACTTCATTCCTGACTCATATTTACTTACATAAAATCATATTCATTTATTTCATGCCAATATAAAATTAATTATAAATATATAAAATATTCCTTATATAGAGATAAAATATCCATTATTATAATGAATATTTTATCATATTTATCACAACTATACATCATATTTAAGAAATTATGGATTATATTCATGTAACTATACGTAAAAAAATCTCATGTGTAATCATTAAACTCAACTTTATATTTAAAGTTGATATTCAGTATGAATGTACATCAAATTCACTACAATTGTATATGTATTCACTATGTTTGTACCTATATTTATAACTCATCTACCACATTAGTACCTCAAATTCACCACATTCAAACCTCTTATTCATCTTGCACCTTATATTCACTACATTTGTACCTTGTTTGTACCTCAAGGTCACTTATATGCATATTTATATCTTATATTCACCTTATATATGTATAATATTCACTTTATTTGTACATTTATTCACCACATATACACTTAAGATTCATTATAAAATTAAAATGAATCTCATATTCATCATGTATGAACCTCATATCTACCTCATATTCATCTCATCAAATTCAATATATTCATGAAATCCAAATAAAAAATAAATTAAAATAATTAATGTAATATAGTAAATTAAAACCTCTCTAAATTGATACCTTATAAAATAATAACCACCAATATTTAATACAATTTTATAGAACCGACTCTATTCCACGTATATAAATTAATATTTCCACTATCTAATAATTAATATAATAATAAAAAAAATTAGTGGTATTATTAATTAACAGAATCATATTTCTTAAAAGATCATCTATCTAAATTAGTTTATTTTTGCTAATTGTTATAATCTTGAATTGTAC